>JAJJHQ010011280.1:826339-913890 GCA_021223825.1 Drosophila ironensis
TTTTTTTTTTTTTTCCTTGTTACTTCTCTTGGGAGCTTTGGGCTTCTACGAGAGCCTTCCAACGGACTCTATTTGGTTTTTCCATTAGCGTCCTCACGTTCCATTGTCCAATTCTTGTCCGTTTTTTATATGCGTTTAGTCGTCATCGGATTTTCGGGGGTGGTTCGAAATTTCTCTCCTATTAGTTTCGGTAATCGATGAATTGTCGGTCGACCCGGTGATTGGCCGGATGCGACTTATCCCAGTAGTGTGGCTACCACCTGACGTCGGCTGGGAACGCCGCTTTCGGTTTTTTCCAATGCATATAGTTGGAAGCCAGAAAAATTCGATATTAAATATTCCGCCCGTCCTGGGAATCGAACCCGCGACCTCTTGCTTGTTAGGCAGAAGCGCTAACCGCTGGGCCGTTGCTCGTGCGGTCGCCTCGGCATCTTGTGGCTAACCACTCTATGCATTTCGGAAGAGTTGCCGAAAGAGAAGGAGGACATGCTAATAATTGGCATGCGTAGGCGTCGAACCCACGAACGTCGCGGTGTAACTGGCAGGAGCAGTGCACTTACCAGCTACGCCACTACGCTACGAAGCCCCCAGTGGCTTGTGGGTGTATGTTGGCAAATACGTTTTAATTTTGTGCATGAGTCCTTTAAGCCAAACTCGGTCGAAAGCTTGAGATACGTTGAGAAAAATAGCGCTACAGTATTCTCGCTGTTCAAAGGCTGAGCGTAATCTGTTCACTTGCTTGATGGTTCCGTGGTTTCTTCGGAAGCCAAATTGGTGTGCCGGGATAATATTGCAAGCTTTCAGATGTGATGTTATGTGAGCATTTTTCAAACAATTTAGACAAACAAGATAAAACGCCTATTGATCTTTACGATGTCGGAATTGTGTGGTCTATTCCAGGCTTCGGTATCATTATGATGATGGATTTCTTCCACTTTTTTGGGAAATAGCCGAGAATAATGATCCCATTAAATAGTTTGCAGATGACATCTATAACGCATTTTGGAAGTTCGATCAGCATCTTTGGCGTCAGTTGGTCACCGCCGGGAGCCTTTTTGGTTTTAGCCCTCTTATGACTTTTTCAATTTCGTTCGGCCGGAAAGAAGGTGTTGTTGGCAGAGGGGTAGCTTCTGGCTGGATTAGTGGCAGGACGAATGAATTCGAGGCAGGGTTTGGCGGGAAGACACTTTGGAGATGTGTAGCAAATGTTTCAGCTCTGTCTTTGTCGCTGCGAGCCCAGCGTCCCGAAGAGTTTCTTATCGGGGTGGTTATTTCAATTGGGGCGCTAAGATTTTGGTGGGCCTTTCACAGAGAATACTTTGTGCTTGTTGGCGAAAGATTCTGGATGTACCTCAGCTGTGCATTTTCTTCTTGTTGGTGCAGGGCCTGGTCGAGAAATCGGGTTGCTTCCTTAAGACGTTGCTTTGAAGCTGGTGATCTGCTCACGATGCGTGCGCCTCTTTTCTCGCACGAGCTGTTCGATTTGCTGATTGGATTTGTAGTATTTGATTTGTAGTATTTGATTCGGTCTACTTCCTTCCCTTCAGGAGTAGAGATTTTTGCTTCCAGGGCGCTCGTGGTGCAGTCGATGTCCGATTCCATGTTAAGCTCCGGGGCGAGATCTATGTGGGCACTCACGTACTTCTTGTATTTCAGCCAGTTCGTTCTTAGCGACGTCAGACTGAAGCGGCGTTCGGTTATTTCTGGGCTTTGAAGGAGGCGAGTGGTCAGGCAGTGGTCAGGCACAGGCGAGTGGTCTTATGATAAGTCCGAGACAGCTCTGGCACTTATTAGGTTACGAGGTATGTTTTTTGTCACCGCAATAAGGTCTGGGAGCTTGCGTGGATCTGTTGGCCAGTATGTGGGACTTCCAGGGGAAACATAGTCCAATTTATTTCTCACATTTATAATTGCATTGTGCAATTGCCTTCCTTTGGGAGTCACTAGACGTGATCCCCAGTGCGTATGTTTGGCATTGTAGTCTCCTGCGGCTATGAAACGATCGCCAAGTGAATTGTAGAAGTCCATAAATTGTCCTTCCCAGATGGAGAAGCGAGGAGGGCAGTAAACGGCAGCGATTGATAGACTGCAAGAAGTTTGTTGCAATACTTTTGTGAAAATGGTGTTTGATGCGTTCTCTGATTAGAACTCCGGTTCCGCCGTGGGCTTTTCCATCCGGATGATCTGTGCGGTAGATTGTTAGATGCGTTTCCACCAGTAGCATAACGTCAATATGGTTTTCGTTCAAGAATTGTGACAATTCTAGTTTATGCCGTGAGACACCATTGGCGTTCCACATTGATATTCGTAGGGTCTGCATCGATTTTTTAGACTGTTGTGCTACGAGCAGCTGTATTACCATGTTCTGATTTTGAACAAGTGTTTGCATGGTCTTTTTTATGAATGACATAAGCTCCACCATACTTTGTTGGAGGGTAAGCATCATAGTTTCCATTTTGCTATGTGGCTGTTCTGGGGCCTTTTGAGCGCTTTGTGAGTAAGGCTGAAATGGATTTCCATTCCAGATTGTAGAGCATCGGCATAGAAAAAGCCGTTGGTGGTATTTAGGGGGCCGAATGAGGACCTCGCAGCTTTGGCGAAGAAGACGTCTGGCGTAGTTTTTAACGCAATGTACGCATTCTGTGGATTTTGATTGCGCGTTGCGGTCGCTTGTCGCATACGACTCTTCAAATCCTTGTACACCACACCGCCTCTATAATTTTCCGTATGGTTTCCTCCGCAGTTTCCGCATTTCTTCACGGTACTGTCCTTGTTTGTAGTGCAGTGAGCGTAGTTGTGGGCGTCCCCGCAGACTACACATACAGCCCGGAGGGTGCAGTATGACCTAGTGTGTCCATATTCTTTGCAGTTAGTGCATTGCACTGGTCCGTTGCGTTTATGTGGCTCTTCAACAGTGATTCTCCGATGCAAGAGATATTGCAGCTTGTAAATCGGGTGGACTTCGTTCTTCTTCAGCAACTTGCTTTCTGGCTCGAGCTCGACCTTGAAGAGGGGTTGTGGCTTTCTGTCTTTATTTAGGATGTTAATAACATTCTTGGCGGCGAAGCCCTTTTCTTTAAGGGCGGTTATTATTTCCGCGGCGGTAACATCGGGTTCGATTCCCTTTATAACCACTTGTAGGCCCTTGCAGCTTTTCAGCTGGTACGTGTAATATATTTTATTAGCGTTGTCCAGAAATTTGGACACGGTTCGGATGTGCTCTTCAGTCTTAGTTTGCACCTTTGTTTCATGGATGTTCCCTTTGATAAGCGGGACAACATAAAAGTTGTCACCGCTCCCGATTAACGCCTCAATATGGTTGACTAGGGTGTTGGAGCTTTTCTCCCTGATATATATTGGAGGGGGCTTTGGTTTTTTTGCGGTGTCTTGTGCTGGTTGGTTTTCCTCAACCTCCTGCAGTAGGGAAAATCTGTTGCTACTGGATCTGCCTGGTTTTTTGTCGAAATTTGGTTCCTCCATTGAAGGGGGGGTTTTACACTGCGAACTCCATGATGCGGGAGTCGGAGTGAGCAGATCGGGTGAGCAAGACCGTGCTCTTTGGTTTTCAGCGGTTAGTAGAACCGCGTTGCTCTTAAGCGCAACTTTATCCATTTCGATATCGCGGGTTGAAAAAAAAGAGTAGAAGCCGTTTCTTTGGTTCACTGAGCTTCTACGTTCGTTTTTTTTTATCGTTGCTCGATGAGTTCATTGCGTGGCACTTATTTATTTTGGAACTGCATATGTTTTTTCACAGTACTTGGTGAAAAACTACGGATCTGGTGGAGGCATATGCACGACACTATATGCACTTTGTTCAGTTAGGGTTCCCGCGCAGGGGATACTAGTTTCCGTCTCTAACGGTACCGTTTTTCAGGTTTTACACGGTGTTCACACGGAGTGCTCTGGAGGCACGTCTACTCACTTCGACGCTTTGACTTCGACGTCGAAAAATGACGCGCACTTTTCTTACACACATACACCTCCAAGCACCAAATTTGTTGCGCCCAAAATTTCAATGCTACTCGTATTATAATGTGTCAAAAACCAGGTAAAACTGAGAACCGGGTATTTATAGTCGAGACACTCGACTATAATCGTTCTTACTTGTTTATATTATTTTTTTTAAATAATTCATCCAATTTTTAGTTAACATCCAAACAATCAGCACGTGCACACTGTGAGGATCCTAAGGGATCCCACAAAATAGATTTATATAATATATATAATAATTTATTAATCGGATAGATGCACGACTTAGTCGACGTAAGGTGTAGGTTAAATAGTACGTAAAATATATGTAGTTAACATGTAAGTAAAGATGTAAGCATAGACGTAAGATAGCATGTACATATGTTGCCCGGCCGTGGGGAAGAGAGAAAAGCCCACGCCTAACGGGACAATGGTGGGAAGAGCGAATGCCAGGAGAATCGGGCCGCGCTGTAGTTGTTGGGCGAAAGGAAACGCAGATAGCAACGGGATAATGGCGTGATTTGGCGCCCGAAAGCAGGAGAGACGCCCGGAACGACGGAAGAACCGCCGCACTATGGTCCAAAAGTCGATTTTTTTGGCATAAACTCTAAACATAGAGATAGACGTGTAATTCTTTTTGCTTTTGGTGTGTTATTGTTGCAGGCAGATGATTTTTATTTTAAATTTTTGCCACGCCCCTTTCCGCCTTCGTAATTTACATAAAACTGTATTTTCTTCGACACATTTGCCTATAACTTGGACAAAATGAGAGTTAGAGACCTACTTCTTTTTGCAGTATGTCCGTTTAACTATTGCGCAGATAATGTCATTCTTGGATTTTTGCCACGCCCCTTTCCGCCCTCGTATTTGCAATAAAATAGATATCTTCAAAATGGTAAATGCTAGAGGCATAATTTTCAGTCCAATAAGTCCACTGATCAAACACGTACGTGCAAAATTACGTACGGATCGGACAATAAATATAAAAGATATGGCCAATTAAAGTTTTACCCACCCCTTCAAACGAACCTGAATATTGTGGATTTGTAAGAAAAGGGGGACGAACGGGGAAAAGGTGTTAATTAGCGCTGAAAAACGACATTTATGTGAACAAACTGACGTTGTTAGTTTTTGTGGGCAGACGTGGGGTCGTTTTTTTTTATCCACGAAACACAGGGGACGCATGTTAATTTTCTACAAAAATACACATAAATTGGACATTAAACACAAGTCAAATACTAAAACTTCACATAAATGTACAATATACAGTAAAAACTACACACCTTGATCTTCAATTTCCATTAATAACTTGAGTTTGTTCGGACAGATAATTTTTAATTTCACGCACAAACGTAAACATAAGAATTTGGCGCCAATTTCCTAAACCTAAGCAGCTGATCGATTGCATTCTTTTGAAAGCTCATAACAAGCTTCAGTGAAGGTTTTAAAACTTTATTATTTCAGTTTTTAGAAGTATGATGTATTAACTTTAAGAATTTAAAACCAAAAATACAAAACATTAACATAAAAATTTGGACTTTATGCCAAAAAAATCGACTTTTGGACCATAGTGCGCCGTTAGGACGCGTAGGTTCTAGGCGAAAGAGAACTACGATGGAAAAGTACGCAGCCGCGGCAGCGCAGACTGGGCGCAACTATAAAAGGAAGGGAGTAATGGCGGCGCGGGACAGTCAAGTGCGGAAATTTTTAAGCGGAGTGCGTGAAAACTGCAGTGAACGCCAGCGGGCCAGCAGCACCACCACGCGGGAGAAGTACAACACGACAACCAGGATACGACGAGGAGCCGCAAGGACAGCAAGGACACGCCCAGGAGCAACCAGGGCACCCGAAGCGACAACCACAGGAGCGGCGCAGCGGCTCAGCGAGGAGGCCAAAGGGAAACTAAACTGCTTCCTGGGCGTTCGTGGTTTAACGGCGAGCCGGTTTCGGCCGGGGCGGGCCTCACTACGGCACCCCTGTTGAACGAGACACGGAACGGTAGAGGGGGGAAACGCGCACCAGAACCGGAACGCAGCGGCTAACGGAGACCCAGCCTGGCTGGCCGATCCTGACCTGCTTCCTGAACGTTCGTGGGTTAACGGCGAGCCGGTTTCGGCCGGTGCGAGCCTGACTACAACACCCCTGGTGAACGGGAGAACCGGACAAGGGATGAAGTAGGGGACCGACGCCACGAGACGAGGGCCACCCTGCAACCCGGCGGCGGCCAGTCAACGGAAGCGACCCGTGAATAAAAGGTGTGGAATGATAGCGAAGTGTTATTACTGTGGGTGGGCTGCAAAACACACAAATAAATTTGTGCGAGACCCCGACCCGCTGAGCAAGCCCAGCACGGTCAATGAGGGAGTCCTCTCAACACATGTATGTATAGACGTGCGGACGGATCGAAGTCAAAGAAGAGACGGGTGACGTCACCCGATTGTGTAGCAGCATGCCGTTGCCTTGGAACGAGATGGGTAGAAGCCTTAAGCTCCAAAGAGGAGTAAAAAAATGTGTTCTATTTATTTTTTTTTTTCGCGCGGTCCCGTTGCTTAACGTTCAACTTCCCACCTCCCGCCCAACCGACCGAGGGGCGCGCCGTGTGTCGTACGGCTCGAGTCGCGGGGATAGACCCGAAAGAAAATACGAGGAAAACTTGATAGAAAGAAAGAATACGAGGAAACTAGTTTAGATGTTGTTGTGATAGGTAAATTAGTGTTAGGGTTTTAAGGTTGTTAGGATTAGAGTTAGAGGTAATGGTGAAAAGTTCATTGTAGTCCGAACATAGCACCTTAAAAGGATCATGCAGGGCGTAGTTCGTTCTACAATGTGGTAATTTAAGGGGGATGAAATTGCGATTTAGTCTACAGGGCACGGTGAAATTTAACTGGCCGAGTAACTTTGTACAGTCAATTTCACCTCGTATTAGTTTATTAATAAATACGACGCCAAGCATCGTTCTACGGTTAGTAAGGATAGGTAGGCTTATTAAAAGTAATCTACTATGGTACGAGGGAAGGTGTTGGTTTGCATCCCAGTTAAGGCCACGAAGTGCGAAAATGAGAAAGTTTTTTTGCACCGATTCAATGCTGTCTTTGTGAACCTCGTATTGGGGATTCCAGACACAAGATCCGTATTCCAGAATCGGACGAACTAGGGACATATATAAGGTTTTTGTGAGATATGGGTCGTTAGATTCTTTCGACCATTTTTTTTACAAATCCCAGTACACCCCTGGGTTTGTTAACCATACACGATATATGGTCGGTAAATTTAAGTTTAGGATCTAGGCGGATGCCAAGATCGTCAATAAGCTTTAAACGATCCAGGGCGTCCCCATTTAGGTGAAAAGTCGCAAGCATTGGATTACAACGACAGAAGGTCATTGTCTTGCACTTAGAGCCATTAAGGTTTAAAAAGTTAGTAGAGCACCACTTCTGGAGATTGGTTAAGTCGGATTGTAATTCCGATTGGTAGGACGCAACGCTATATTGATAGCAAATCTTCACATCGTCAGCGAACATAAGTACTAAGGAGTTTTTTATAGTGAGTGGGAGATCATTTATAAACAATGTGAACAAAGGCGGACCGAGGTGAATCCCTTGTGGGACACCGGACGTGACACTGACCACATCGGATAAAGAGTTTTTTAATAGGACACGCTGCGTTCTACCAGTCAGGTAACTACGGATCCAACTAAGAAGATTTTACGGAAAACCTAGCAAATCTAATTTACATAGGAGCAGGGAATGGTTTACAGAGTCAAATGCCTTGCTGAAGTCGGTATAAATGACATCTTTTTGACGATTCTTTTTGAAATCGCTAATTATGAAGGAAGTCAGTTCCAAGATATTGGTGGTAGTAGATCTTCGGCTTATAAATCCGTGTTGGTAAGGAGATATTACCGATCTACAAAGGTGCTGCAGGTGAGGGGTAATTCATTTTTCAAAAAGTTTCGGAATAGCGGATAACTTTGAGATACCTCTGTAGTTTACCGCGTCCGATTTTTTACCTTTTTTATGTAAAGGAATGATGAAAGATTCCTTCCAAATTAAGGGGAACTCAGAAGTTTCCAATGAAAGGTTGAATAATTTTAGGAGCGGCTTGCTCAGATTCTTGGCACAGTACCTTAGCACACATGCAGGTACTCCATCAGGACCTGGCGAAAATGTTGACTTTACCTTATAAAGATCCTTTAGTATCCCTTCCTCGGATAATGAGGGGCAGAAGATAAGATTCAATTTTGGTGAATAAGTACAGGTGAATAAGTTGTTTGAAAAAACTTGGCAAAGAGATCGGTCATGGCCTGATCATTCGTTGCTGTTGTACCTTCAAATATGAGAGAGGCTAAGGATGTGGAAGGTTTACGTTTGGTGTTAACAAAGTTATAGAACTGTTTCGGGTCCTGGGTGTTGGATACGGATTGAATCGCTGCCAAATGGTGCCAGTATTTTTGCAACTCAGACGAAGGGGGTTTATAAGAGCAAGTAATGAATAAGCTAAATTTACAAAAATTTAATCTGAACACAAATGAATTCGATATCTCCGAATTCAAGATTAACCTCATCCGAAACGAGTTTGGAGTCGATAGCAATTAGTACTCCTCCCCCTCTTAGGTGAGGACGATCGCGCCTAAAAATGGAATACTTATTCGGAAAAATTTCCGAGTTAAGTATATCCGATTTTAGCCAAGTTTCTGTGAACACTATAATCTGGGATGCAAAGGTAAGACTGTTAGTAAAGAGATTAGTGAGCTTACTACGTAGGCCCCTAGTATTCTGATATGAAATAGTAAGGCATGCTAAAGATGTTAGTTTTTTGAGATTTTTGTGGTCTTGTCAGTGGTTTTAATTTCTGGGAGTCTAACACCCAGCGGACGTTTTATCTTTATATTCCTAGGCTGATGTTCTTGGACAAATATATGTTCAGACCATAAGTTTGCCGAATATATGTTGTCGCAGTCCATCAGTGGCACACGTATCTTGAAAAATGAGGTGTGACGGGTGTAGGAATATTTAAATTTTACTACATCCTCCCGCTTTATATCGGCTTTAACATTGGCTTGTATATAAGCCAGGATGTCAATTTCTGACGTTTCAGGGGCTAGCCGAGAAACAAAAATGTGTTTTGAGGGAGGTATCACCTTTAGGGATTTTGGGATCGCAGGTTCGCCTTAATCGCAGGATGACCTGAGATTTCATTTAAAACCGGTAGTCCGGAGGTTCGGGTCCCTTTAGGTGTGGGTGATTTTTTTTTCGGAATAACCATTGAAATGACGGTGGGTACATCATCGGACCTCTGCTTACATTCTTCAACAATTATACAGTCGGGATCCGAATGTTGTGTTGTCACCGGTGTCGTTGCCAAGGGGGTGGAATATGGCAGCGGTGTTTTTTGAATGTTTAGCTGCGGTAAATTAAGAGGTAATTGGTTCTCAGTCTGCAGCAGGCAAGAACTTGGTTTTTTGCGCTTAGGAGACTCATTCAATAACTGAAGGTTATAGATAACGTTTCAGCGATCGGAGTGTAACTTGAGAGCGAGAGTGCAGTCACGCGAATACAGAGTAAAGAGGATTGGGAGTAGAGGTAGTGAACACAACAAGAGAAGCAGATATTAAAAAGGTATTAAATAACCAAATATTTAATGCCTATTTATTACCTGCACACGCGGCAGCGACAAGGTCTTAAAAACAAACGCTGACAGATTCGCACGGAATAAATGTTTAATTTTCGCGGACTAAATTTTCGCGGGAAATATATTATGATTCGCACAGAAAAAAAACGCGTCCGTTCGCTTCGAAAGAAAATGAAAGTTCATTATATATAATTTGTTTTATTTATCGCTACATACCCACAATTTTATTGTTGAATTTGTTTTTTCTTTGTTTGTTTTTTTCCCTATCTTTTTTTTAATGTTTTTTTTATTTTTATTTTAAAGAATGAGGGTATATTGAATGCGTGCGAATGTCAAATATGTAACAGGGACAAGGAATCTTTTCCGATCCTATAAAGTATATATGTATATTCTTGATCAGCATCAACAGCCGAGTCCATTTTGCCATGTCCGTCTGACCGTATGAACGCATAAATTTTCTCTTTCTATAATAGATATTGAAAAACTAATTCTGATTCTAGGGATACCCGTTCAGCACAAGTTTATTTTAAAAATCGGCTACCTCCCTCTGTAGTATTGAATAGCAGGCGCTTGGGATGCATGAGCCAATACAACCGATACATACAGCTATTTCCTCCAAATTCATATTTTTCATTTTGCCAGCGGTGTCATCACCAAACTGCTACCATACACTGACAAACGCAGTGGCTATGACCATCATGACCATTGGCGTTTGGACATAGCCCCTGTGTATGATGTTCCCCTCACCTCACTTGGTAACAGAGATACTCTTCCGATCCACGTCTCTTTCACCGTGATCAGGCTCTCTAATCAACTCAGGCTCTTGCTGCACAGCTTGAAACGCACCTCCTCTCACGCACCTCCTGCGTCACGGTCCCTCTGGACCTACATACATAGTCCTCCCCATGCAGTTACTGCGCAGTAACTACACGGTGCGGCTCTAGCCTTATGATTCAACTTGAGTGTACGATACCTACGAGTGTCTCAGGCGGCGATTTCTCGCATTCATCTGCAACTACCTCATCAGGCATTGCACGCATCTGTTCGTGGGCATACTTATAAGTTCCCTTACTAGTTAAAGACTAGAAGGCCCATTCGCTCACCGCCATACCAATCACCAGACATCTAATAAGTCAACACATTAACTCGTGTACCCATTAGCTCTAGCAACCCTGTATGCGGCTCACTTAGTATGGGTTCCTTTGTCAAGATGGAAATTACTTTTTGCCGTATGTGCTCATACGTCGGGTTCCACTCAAACGATATGTTCTTGGAAATTAATGCATACAGCGGCTTTAACAACTGTGAGAACTGAGGAACAAATTGCCTAAAATAGGAAACAAAACCAATGAATTGTCTCAGCTGTGTTACGGACTGTGGGGGTGGCAGATCTGTCAAAGCTTTTATTTTCCTTGGATTGGGTCTTATTTCACCTGCTATAACCTAAAACCCCAAATATTTAACACAAGATTTAAGAAAAGAGCATTTTGTGATTTTAAAAGAAACCCCGGCCTTACTTCAAGTCTTTCGAAAGCTTCATCTTTGGTAACCGCTACTACCATTACATCGAAAGCAGTTCGTTCGATCGAATTCGGGTGGATTGGGATTTGATGAAACCCTCTTGCCATATCTATGCAGCCACTTAATCTACCTACCTATCTGATCCGAAATAAGTGGCAAGGGATACTTATCGGAAACAGTGTTCGCATTTAATTCCCTATACTCGACACAGAGGCGGTCAATTCTATTTTTCTTCCAAACAAGTAGGATCGGACTAGCGAAGGGAGAGGAACTAGGTCTTATAATGCTTGCATCCAACAGCTGTTTAATAGACATTCTAACTTTTTCTTTTTCCTCTACGCTTAATCTGTAGGGGCGTCTCTGAACAGTCTTGTTTTGGTCAATTAATCGAATCTTTAATTGCCCTGTAGTCACTCGTCTTTGTGGTATGCCGTTTATAAACGAAACAGAATAATTTTGTAACAATAACATAAACCTATCTTTTTCTAAGCCACACAGATCGGTAATACAATCTGACGTCAGAACAGGCAATACAGTTTTTCATTAAACATTGAAAGTGAATTAGATGTAAGTGTGACACTTACGCAAAATTTCCCACCCAATCAAAACATCGAATTTGATGTAACTATCCTGAACTACATGGAAAAGAATTTCAAAGCAATGATCACAAATCATAATATTGGCCAAAATCTGTAGGGTGCTGCAAACAGCACTACTACCAATACCCCTTAAAATAACTACGTTATTTATTATGGATCCAGACAGCTTCAGGGAGTCGGCTTCCTTGACTCAGCTCCAGAGTCGAAACAAAATTGGAACGACTCACCAAATTGTGGAAAAGTACAGTTCACAGATTGACGTCTTTAACATAATCCCTCTTGACCAGCATTGGGCGCTCCTGACGATCCGGACACACAGTAGCAACGTGTGCTTCCTCTCCACACTTAAAGCAGATAAGAGTGGAGCGATCTCTTCCTCCAGTTTGTACAGAGCGCTGGTTACTTGGTTGATTAGGTCGCGTGAACACACCAGACGAGCGATTTTCCGCCTTCTTTGCCGCATTTGTGACATCGAATTTTGAAGAATTTTGTTTTCCTATTGGCAGGGGATGGCAAGCTGTCGCCAGAACCGCGGCTCGGAGCAGCATCAAAAGAAAAAGCTTTAAATTCTTGTTGCAGCTCGTTCCGAGAATTAACTTCTGTAGTAAAAGCCAAACGTCGCAATCGCTTGTCTATTCCAGCCACATGTGCTAAAGCAACTGAAACGGCAATTTGCTCTACCGTTAGGGACTTCCATCTGGCCATCAGGGATGTAACTATTTTGCTTCCATACAGTGACAATGATTCTCCCTGAGTTGGGCGACCATCGAGCAAATTCATGACAGTTGCAGCCAAGGTCTCCGTTCCGGCAAAATACTGCAAGAATAGCTCCCTATACTGCGTCCATGTGATACCAGGGTAGCATGTTTGAGCAAGCCAATGTGATGCGCTTCCTTCGAATGAGCGGCTGAGAGCCATCACGAGAGCACTCCAGTCTGTTTTCAGAGAGAACGTAATCCACCGTTGCACTCCATGACACTGCATCGGCGCACAGACTAACGTTAACGACAGAAACTGTCGCCTCGATTTGGAGAATCAAGAAACAGCACAGAAGCACACGTAAATAAATAGGGAGCGAAGACAAATCAAATATAAACTTCGTTATAATTTGAATTTCAAGTAATCCACGGCAAATGTATTACTATTTTTTTACCACTGAATACTAAAATTTTCATAACCATCGCTGTCACCTGTTCACTCATCTCAGCCCACAAGGAAATTAAAACGATAAGCGTAGTGGGCCTAATTAAGCCCTTGTTCGTAGTACGGCTGCGTCAGTTGCAGTCCTGTGACCGAGGGAGTAGAGAAGGTCTCATATGCGAGCATGACTTTAGAAATTGCTGGAAGGAAGCTTGCAAACAAAACAATTTTTTAGCTTGAAGTACAAAAAAAAATGAGAGTTTATTACAAAGAAATTATTATTTTTTTTTTACATGTATTATATGACATTTAAAACAACCATTACATTTTTTCATTTCAACTTCACTTATAGACATAGATAATTAACAATCAATAATCCTTGGTAAAGCGCATTTAACATTTAACATTCAACATATTACATATTACATGACTCTTGTGGGGAGATCATGGGGATTATGTTTTTTAAGTCTTCTTTTTCTTGGACTCTGTGTCAGTCTTCTCGGCAGGGCGTTAGGATGGGAGCCAAGACGTCTGAAGTAGAGTCTGCCTGTTTCCTTAGCCTATCCCCAATTTTGGGGATTTTGAGGTCGAGTTCGATGTCCCTGGTTTTCATGTACCAAGGAGCGTTGCAAATGGATCTGACGATTTTACTTTGCGCCACACGGATCTTGTTGAGGTTGCTTTTTGCAGCTATTCCGTAAACATGCATAGGTCGATATTTAGGCTAGTATGGACTTGTAGATGCGCACCTTGTTCAAGAGGGACAGCTTGTTTAGCGACGAAAACGACCATGCCATTTTTTCAAATTTTTCTAACACGGCGTGTTTTACCATTGTGGTATGGCGTTGGAAAGTTAGTTTTCTGTCAAAGGACCCTCCAAGATATTTGTAGTTGGTTTTGTTTCGGATAGTGGAGCCCAGCATTGTGATACCTGAACAGCTAAGCTTTCTTATAGTGAATGTGAAGCCAGCACATTTGCTGCAGTTGATACCAATGTTCCAATTGGTTGTCCACTTTTCGAAGAGGGTGATATAATCCTGTAGGCCTGCAGTGGCGATATCAATGCTAGAGCTCCGAACCATTACTGCAGTGTCGTCGGCATAAGTTGCTATGAGCATGTTTTCCTCTGCAACTCCGTGCAGCTCCCTGCATCAGGCATATCGGATGTGTAGAGCGAATATAGTGTCGGCCCTAGTACGCTCCCCTGAAGCACTCCTGCAGTTATGGCTCTCTTTGTAGGTTTAAAATAACGGTCTGTAATGAAGCTTTTTACCAGCGTGAACAACTAAGGCGTCCGTATGGTTTTCAGCTTGCTTAGGAGGCCGTCATGCCATACTCTATCGAGGGCTTGTTTAATGTCCATGAAGGCGGCCATAGTGTAAATTTTTCGGTCCATACCTTCCAGAGCAAAGTTTACAACTCGATGAAGCTGTGGGAAGAGCTATTTGGAATGGCCTTGCTAGTTCCGTTTCCACTAAGTTCCTGTTTTCAACAGACGTTGGGTTAAACGGCTTAAATCTTTCCTCTAGCTCATTTGCAAAGATATCGGCCTTTTCTTGGCTAGAGCTGCACCATTGGCCAGCCGGATTCCTTAGAGGGGACTTTTGGGTGACTTGTCATTTGAACCGGGATGTCAGCTTCTATAAGAAGTAATTGGTCGAGGCATCTGAGCTTGCGCTCTCCAGAATGTTATTTATTTGGTTCTGCTTGTTTTTCGCCAGCACCTTGCTCAGTTGATTAGCTAATATTTAGTATATATGGTAGATGCGACCATGTCCTGATCTTGTGTATTCTCGCCTCGCACTTCTTTTTAAATTTATTAGAACTTGCGCGTTTTGAGGGAGTACATTATTTCGACCCAGATTATTTGCGTGATTGTTTCATCCTGGGGAAGCAAAGGCAGCTGTCGTTTTTATATTTTCCATGAACAAGCTTGTGGCATCCTCAATGTCCTCTTCATTGTTGATTTCTATGTTCAGGTTGATGCTCTTGTCCAATGCATACCTAAACTTTTCGTCTAATATATTGAGGAGTGTGGCCTAAGGATATAACAATTGGCAGATGATTGAAAGACAGCTCATATCTGGTTTCAACTGACATTTTGTTGGGTGGGATTCCGAGATGAAGAACTCCAATGCCGTTGGCATAAGTCTGGTGTTACACGAATAGAAAGTGGGTTCACCGGAAGATATCACTTGGCAGGAGCTATTTGCAATGGCTCCTTGTAGATGTTACCCTCGGCTGCATACCTTGTGATTACCCCACCATTGGTGTTTGGCGTTATAGTAACTTCCTGCCACAAACCTAGGGCCAAAGGTAAACAGCAATTGGTCGAAATCGTTCCTTGTCCAGGGGATATTGGGAGCTACAATGCAGCTACTTCTATGCTCGTTAATTGCAAGTCAGTGCGCCTTATAGACTGAGTATGACGAATGTTCGTTTTTATGAGGAATCCAGAGCCACCTTTGCAAGTGTGGTTGGTTGGCATAATATTTCTCATAGCCTGGAATGTACAGGCTAAGTCCTAAACGCATGTGTGTCTCAGTACGGAGCATGTCAATTCTGTGGGCAATAAGGAAAAGTCGAAGTTCTTCAGACTTCCTAACTTTTCTTCTAGCGTTCCACAATCCGATTTTTAGAAATGGAACAATCAGTTTTTGGCAATTAGGGCCTGAACTAAGTCACGAAATGCCTTGGTTTAATCGATGGTTTCAGTGACTAGTTTAAACAATTGATCCATTCTGACGTTAATGTCAAGAATAGCCTTTTCCAGTGCTGAAAATGTAGGGCTGAAGTAGTTTTCCACTGCACATTGTGAAAAGGTTTGCCTATTCGGAGGTTTAACACTACTCACAGGGTTTGTTCTCACCATATCAGCATATGAGATGCCACCTCTAGTTGATAACATGGGAACATACTGGGAGTCAGTAGGAGCGTGAGCTCGGTAAGGAGTAAGTATTGGAAATCTGGGAGCTGGCTTAAACTTTTTGGTGATTTCAACTTTTACTTTGCACCCTCTGATGCTGGCATCGTGGTCTTCGCAGCAATTAGCACAAATGCGGTGTTGGCTAAAACGTGCTTCGCACCCTTCTGAGTCTGTACGATGATTGCCAGCACACTTTCCACACAATGGTTTCCTCAGGCAAAAGTTACGTGTGGGTCTAAAATCCTGGCGGTTAAAACGGTTAAATTAGACTAGGTCCTTGCTTCAAGTGGCCTTCTCTACAGTAATGCGATTTATTTTCAGAGACTTTGATACGTTGGGAGTCGACTTAAGGTTGACGTAAAACAAACATATAGGGACAATATATGTTGAGCACAATAAAACCCTTATCTGTAAAATAGCGCTCGATGGCCTCCTTTGGCGTTGTTGCGTGAATATTTTTTATAACGACCCTGTAGGGTTTTTTCTCGCGGAGTTGGTGATGCCAAAACTCCCAATTCAGGGCAGTAAGGCTACGCACAAATTCTCTAAAGGTCATCGCGTCCGTAGCATATATGCGAGAGATTCCAGATTTTGATGTTCGTATGTCGTAGCTGTCCTCTGAAACGACCTGGTTCAATGCATTCTCCAGCTGAGACATACTGTGCACCTTCGGTATGCATATTGGTAGAGGCTTTGGAGTAGACAAACGCTGCTGAGCGTTGTTGCTATAGGGGCTAGAGTTGGTATTGGGAATCACATCGTTTTCCTCTTCGTTGATCTCCATCTCAACAACAGCGTTACCTGAGGCAAAGCGATTGTTGCGAAGACCGTTTGTACATGATGTTTGGTTAAAAACGTTTTATTTGGGCTTCTAGGGGCTTTGATGGAGCCTTTGAAAGAGCCCTTCCTGCGGAGTTGTTCAATGGAGCTTGTAAAGGGCAACTTGAGGCAGCTGCTGAAGTTGTTGAGCCAATTTTGGTTATATAGCCTGTAGAGACTGAGCTTGACATACTACTTGTAGTGGCACCTATGGTGTAAGTAGTTGCAGGGTTAACACATGTCGTCGTAACTGTGTTGGTCGTAATAGTTGCAGAGCTAGTCTTCACGCCTCTTACACAGCCGTTTCGTGGATCAGGAATTATTTTTGAGCATATTTCCTAGTGACAGGTCTTTTGTGTTTGCGGCGCGCAGTTTTTATAATGACCCTGTAGGTTTTTTCCTCTCGGAGTATTTCCTAGTGACAGGTCTTTTGTGTTTGCGGCACGTAGTTCTGCTGGAGTCCCGCCGGAGTTTACCTTCATCTTCTCGTATCCTAACAGTCTTCGCGAAGACTCCGGACAAGAAGGGTTGTTTTTCATTTATGATTTTCTTAGCTTTTCAATTATAAAAAGTAAGTAATCACATAACTAAAGGTGTCCAAATTTTAAAGTTTTTTTGTTTCGTCTCCCACTAGCCAATAAATGAAAGCGAGAGACGAAGCACGTGCCCGAGGGGAAAAGAAGCAGACAGCAATTTCAAATCGTTACGTGCATTTCTTGTTTGCTGATAAGCTGAGGGTTATTGCACGCGCGTAGCGCGTTGATCTGATGGATTTTTGTGGAGTTTATCTGCATTGCACTACTTGTTTCTTCGAAGGTTGAAGTCGAAGAGACCTACTATGTGTAGGACAAATCGGGTTGGGTGGCTCCCTGCTCCTTCCCCACCGCGCTCTCATTCCAAAAGCTTCTCTCTCTCCCATTTAGGAAGCTCATTTATTTCTTATTAAACTATACACTGAGGGACTTAATAACATAATTAATAACTGAGCACAGTGTTTCGAATCAAATCAAACTCATCTCCGACATATGTAAAAAATCCGCTGTTGTAAACTCACCGCCTCTGCTTACAATTACAGATATTGCAAATTGTTTGGCAATTGTCTCGAGCTATATACCAAAATTTTCGGCTTGAATTTGGTGTTTTATTTGGAGACTCGAAAGAAAACCCTACTAAAAACTCTTAAAATCGCAATCTTTGATTTTTACGTATATTTATGGTGCTTATCGATTTCATCAATTTTACGACCCTGAATAAAGGTTAGCAATTTATATACGGCGGATATTCCTACAAAAGAGATGCTAACAACTTCCACATTTGTCGCTGAGATCCTAAGTCGTTCTAAATGCCCAGTCCGAGCAACAAGCCATCTCTTGGTAGTGGATAGGTGGCTATCTGGCTGGCATATTAAAATAAACGAGCAGAAGTCTTAAAACAATATTTACTCCAAATCAACAACAATCGTGCGGTCTCTTTTTCGTGTTTTTTTTTTAATTTTTTGTGACATCGTGCATCTTGCTGTACCAAGTGACTATTCACTCTGTATGTTTGAAAGGCCTATATGCTTAATGCGCCACTAACGTCTAGATGAGATAAGGCCAGAATAAATTTCCCATATCAAGTACGAGAAATTTATCTGCAAATAATTTACAATTTATTAAACCCGGTTCTTAAAATAATAGAACAGGGTAGTATATTGAATTCTGACGAAAGTATGTAACAGGGAGAAGGAATGGTCTGAGACCCCACAAGGTATACATACACTGCTGGTCTTGGGTTAGACGCACTCAGTTTTCCACACAAATTTGTTTTATATTTATTATTTTAATGATTATTGAAAAAAATTTAATATGCAAACACCTTGGTTATTTAATAATAATATTCAAAATATTATAAAAATATAACATAAATTTTGTTTTCAAACACTTTCTTCAAGTAACTTAAAATAAGGTCAAGAGAATATACGCACTTAGACATAATATATATATTTTTTTTAATTAACTTATTTTTCAATTAAATTTGTAGTTGGTGTTAATATTTGATTTATTAGTAATACAAAAAAAAACTTTTCAGTAATGAGTACTGCCTCCTTTGATAGTAATAACTTCATATATCCGGTCCTTCATAGAATAATACAGTGAATCTATGTATTTCAATGTAATCTCGCTCCAAGCACGTTTAATAGCTGCAGTTAATGTTTCATTATCTTGGTATTACTTTCCTCCTTCGTATACATTCCGCGTTAGCCAGCCCCAAAAATTATCAATTACGTTGAGAATATGGTGGCCAGGTCATAATATTATGTTTTGACTCGAAATAAACGACTTTACTACTCGAGCGTTATGGCACCTACGCCATTACTCCACCTTCCCGGCTGTGGTGGCGACTTAAAAATAGCTCATCTTTTCGCAAATCGTGATAATAATATTGAAAGTCATCGGGGCCATCTAAATTAAAACGTTTTTCTTCAGTAAAAACAACAGAACTCCAATCATTAAGCCGAGGGTTAGTTTGAACATTCCACGTGATGTATTCTTTTGCGAATTGAATCCACTTTCCTTGCGTATTGCATTCAGTGGAGGTTTTTTCTTGATTTTTAGACGCTTTATGTGTTCTGCATTTCTGATTGTACGCTGAACAGTTGAAAGGCTTGCTTTTACTCAGGCTAATTCCTTAATTTTAGCTGCGGACTTAGTCGAATTTGATGAAAATTAAACAATTTTTTTTCCTTTGAATTTTTTTCTATATTCCTTTGGAATATAGATTTATCTTTTTGGCAATGTTTCGATTGAACAGTCGATTGGACAGTCCTTGCGAGTGGAAAAGGTCTACGTTTTGACGTTCTAATAAGCTCATAACACCAGCTTTTCTCATTTTTACTTTAAATATAGCTCTAAAACAATTTATTTGTTTATTTTTAATATTTTGTCAATACAAATGTTCGGGCGAAGGCTGGCGGGGGCGGTAGCCGGAGCGGAGCAGTCTGAAGCCGGGGCGGTGTAGCTGGGGTTCCGTCCTGTCCCACGGTGCAAGTTGCTCCAGCGGCGATCCTCTCTGTTGGCGCTTGGAGTGGCTCCCTCGGAGGCTGCTGATAGTGATGACGGAGAGGGCGTTGCGGGGCAGTTGCCGTGGAATGCGGGGGTCGCAATCGGATGCTTGTTCTTTTTCCTCCTCTTCTCTCTTGTCGCTTCTTCTCGGATAAGAAGCAGAACTGACCGCCGATTGCCCCTGACAATCGGTGAGAGCGGCTGTTAAGCTTAACAGTCCCGCTTAACAGCACGGGGGGGAGCGCTGGAGCACCGATAGGCGTCAGCTGGTGTGAACAACAAAAAAACTGCACTTGCTTACACAAGACAAAGAAATCTAAAGTGCGTATATTTCAATGACCAACCGAAAACACGCGACATTGCCATAGAACTTTCTGGGATCTTCCAATGTACAGTTATTTTTTCTCAAATCAACCAGCTGTGAGCAAATATTTTTCGAAAAAGATTCGAATTCTGATAAGAAAAGTGTTTTGGACAATTAAAATAAGCATTATTATAAATATAGCATTTTATTTAAAATAAAAGTGGGCGCGTCTAACCTAAGACCAGCAGTGTATACATATATTGTTGATCAGTTTTAACAGCCGAGCCGATATAGCCATGTCCGTCTGTGCTTGGAAATTATAATAGATGGACAACAAATAAATGCATATTATGATAAATGCATATTATGACTACAGCGTTTCTATTTGTTAAATACAATTATTTTATTATTTATAACAACGAATTTTACAGGTATGCCATATATTCGCCCCATGTCACCACTCTTTGCTGTAGCTGGAAAAATGTTTACGTTAAGGTGCCCAATAGCTGGATATCCTATTGAAAAGGTGGATATAGAGAAAGGTGAGTTCCAATTAAATGATAAACTTTTAGAATAAAAATCTTCGATTGGTCATGCGCAGTTGTCTAAATAATGATCCCTGCTATCCTAGCAGAAATGTAATTTTTGTACAATCGTACTCACTTTTTAGAAAACACAATGCTTCCGTATTATTTGTTGCCTTCAAACAGTGGCACAAAATATTTTGTTTACTTTCTTGTTTATTTAGAATCTTCGCAAAATGACTTAATCTTGAACAACACATCCACACACTACAAACGCATTAACCCAAAAACACAAAACAACATTGAACCCCTCATGCCAACAAAAAACCTTTAATGAAATAGTAGATCCCACAAATATAGCTACAACAATTCAATTCCTTAAATCCATAAATCTTTACAACATAAAAGTTTAATACGATTGTACATAACCAGAATAAATACTAACATTTAGGTGTGAAATAAAAAGTGTAAATAAAATGTAAAATAAAAATTTTTAAACACCTATTTAAGTTAAAAACCAAAATCATCATTGTTGCATATTACACATTACAACATAATATTTTAAGTAGAAGGCCCTTGTAGCTTTTGCTTTGTAATTGCTGGTAATTTCTTAATAATAATAATAAAATAAAAACGCGGCTAACTTGTAATTTTCGACTACGAGACAAGTATAAAACAGTATAGCAGAAGGCCGAAAAAGAAAACATCGAATTTTAGGACAGACGAGAGAAGGAAATTAGATATAAAGATGAGAGGGCGGGTTGTTCTCAATAGAAACACTTTTCATACAAACACACACCTACAAAATAAATTACAAAAATTTTGTTGCTTCCAAAAGTAGGTAGGTAGCTATTATATTGTGTCAAAAACCAGGTAAAACTGAGAACCGGGTATTTATAGTCGAAACACTCGACTATATTCGTTCTTACTTGCTTTGGAAGAGTTTTTTTAAATATTAAAAATTTTTTTTTCAATATTTTGGCTCCCCTATTAACTGTGGACTACATTTCAGATGGAGTAAAACTACCAGTTAACTTAAGACAGCGGATACATAATGCAACACTTATTATTGAAAATGTTCAGCGACTTGCAGATCAAGGTATATATACATGTACAGCGAGGAATAAGCAAAATTATACTTCACGACGGACAGTGGAAGTAAAAGTTCTGGGTAAGACTTTTTTTATTTTTTATTTACATAAAAAAAAACAAACTTGCATGTTATATTAACTACTTATTAAAAATGTAAAATATTTAACACAATATTCCAGTGTTCAACATTTGTATATTATTGCTTTGAAATTTGTTTCGCCTTGTAACTCATACCACCGGTATAATTTGATTAATTCGCACTTTTATTAATCCGAATAAATTATTCTAACAGACTTCTTCCAAGACATTAAAGTAAAAAATAATAGGGATGGAGTGCGGTGGGCGCGGCTTTCATGGGTACTGGCGGTGGTTTCTGGATTATGTAATTTTGAAGCAGGTCTTGGATCTCCAGGTTGACAACATCCGGCCCCACAAATCCGGGAACAATTTGACGTAAATCCTTTATTAATTCACCGTTCTGAGGATGGCTATAACCGACGTGTTGTATGGCAAAGACGCTTCGCGTGACGCTTCGCGTTTCAATGCACAATGGGCAACACTTTTTTTTTTTTTTTTTTAACTTTGCTTTTATTTCCTGAATCTTCTCTTTTCGAAACTAACAAGAGGTATATAAAATCTTAAATTTTTAACTTAACTAACAGTCATGTTGACTGGTAAAGAATTAGACGGCCCTAAAAATCGAGTGCTGGGTTGGGAGGTCGTTGCGTCGAAGGCGGGATCCGCTAGACCCGCGAGTCAATTCCCGAGCGAGGAAATTTGGGTGCGAAGACAGCTTTTTTTGTAGGACTCTTTTTGCTTCTGGATTTCATCTTTCACTGCGAGGATGCCAAGATCCCGGTGGATGTTTTCGTTGCGAACATAACAAGGTGCCCCAGTGATAGTTCTCAGGATTTTTGATTGTGCGCGCTGTAGAATGTCTATGTTGCTGCTACTCGCGTTCCTCCACAGCTGGGAGCCGTACGTCCAGATAGGCTTGAGGACTGAGTTGTAGAGTAGTAACTTGTAGTCCAGGCACAGTGGTGATCGTGGGTTTATGATCCAGTGGAGGCTGCTAGCTTTTAGATTTAGGTGCATCTTCTTGCATTCGATGTACTTACGCCAGGTTAGTCGTCTATCAAGGTGGACGCCTAGGTACGTTACTTCGTTAGCTTGCGGGATCTGCATACCGTTTAGTGAAAGCGGTGGGCATGTTTATCTATTAAGAGTAAACGTTACATGTTTACACTTTTGTTCGTTTATTTTAATGCGCCAGTCGGCCAGCCACCTTTCCACTGCTATAAGATGATTAGCGAGTTGGTTTGTTGCTTGGGTTGGGCATTTGGAGCGACTGAGGATAGCGGTGTCGTCGGCGAACGTTGACGTTGTTAGTTGTTCGTTCGTAGGAATATCCGCAGTATACAAAACATATAGACAAGGGCCGAGTGCGCTTAATGTAGCGATCCATTCCGGTCTGTGTGGCCGGGGCCGCTTTGGCATTTGCAGAAGTTGTTGTTTTTGTACTCGTTGACGTCGCGGTCGTTGACGTCGCGGTCGTTGACGTCGCGGTATTTTGAATTGCAGTGGTTGTCGCTGCTGTTGCAGAAATTGTAGCACTGCTTGTTGTTGTTGCGAATTTTGGGTTTTCCATTGGAGGGGGGGTTTTACACTGCGAACTCCATGATGCGGGAGTCGGAGTGAGCAGAGCGGGTGAGCAAGACCGTGCTCTTTGGCTTTCAGCGGTTAGTAGAACCGCGTTGCTCTTAAGCGTAGAAGCCGTTTCTTTGGTTCACTGAGCTTCTACGTTCGTTCTCTTTATCGTTGCTCGATGAGCTCATGGCGTGGCACTTTTTTCTTTTGGAGCTGCATATGAATTTTCACTGCTTCTGGTAAAAAAAACGATTTTCCACGGATCTGGTGGAGGTATATGCACGACACTATATGCACTTTGTTCAGTTAGGGTTCCCGCGCAGGGAATACTAGTTTCCGTCTCTAATGGTACCGTTTTTCAGGTTTTACACGGTGTTTACACGGAGTGCTCTGGAGGCACGTCTACTCACTTCGACGCTTTCGTGCGAGTAACTTTTTCATTAACTTTTGGCTCCCTCGGAGGCAGCTGATGGCAATGGTGGAGAGGACGTCGGGGGGTAGTTGCCGTGGATATACGGGGTTGCAGTCGGATGCTTTTTCTGTTGTCTCTTCTTTTCGGGTAAGAAGCGCTGGAAGCGGGACTGTGGGGATGGCTGCCTCGCAGATTGGGCCCGTGGGACCGGTTGCCGTGTCCTCGACGTGAATCGCAGCGGAGGAGACCTTGCCGCAGCCTGGGCCCGTGGGGTTGGCTGGCTCGCAGGAGTAGGAGGCCGCCAGGACCCTTGGCCCCGTGTGGGGAGCGGCTCCTCGCACAGGTGTAGCAACGTGTGGTGCTCTTCGCCGCAGATCTTGCAGCGGTCCCCGCTCTGGCACGTGTCCGCGGAATGCTCATGCGCCAAGCAGTTCGGGAAGTAATTATTGTTTAGCGCCGCCCGGAGCCGCTTCTCCGCCATTAGCTGCAGGAACCGCCCGCACTTCCGGAGAGGGTGGATGCCCCGACAGACTCGGCATCGGTAGGACTGCGTACCTCGAGCACATCTGTCGGTTGCGGCGCGGCTGCTCTTGGCAGCACGGTTGTTGCTTGCCGCCCGGTTGTCGTCGACAGCCTGGGGGTTCCTGGAGGGACGGCCATTGCGCGCTCTTGGGACCCCGGAAGAAAAAATTGGGTTAGATGAGTTTGGAATTAAAGTCTTGGCCCAGTAGGGAGCCACAGATAATACGACGAGATCCTTCCAACAAAATGGAAGTATATATGTCCGCTCCGATCAGGATGTCGATCGGAGAGCCTTGATGGAAGGAGGGATCGGCCAGCTGAATATCTGGGAGCGATCCCAATATCTCAGGGGGCACCGGACGGGATGGGAGTTCGCCCGCCAGTTGCGTGACCACGAATGCTGACGTTTCGATGTGTAGGCGGGGCTGAAGTGGAGACCCTAGCCAGAAATGGCAGAGCTTCTCGGGTCTGGCGGAAACTGCCTTGTTCAACCCTGCCACTTGCGCTTGGACGGTCTGGAAGGGTGGCCTTACAAGATCGAACATCCGTTCAGAAATGAACGAGGCCTCGGTTCCGAAGTCGATCAGGGCTCTAGCCTTGAAGGTACCCCCCATGTGATAGATGTTTACTAAAGCCGTACCCAGGAGAACACTGTGTAGGAGAAGTGGACTGTATCATTGCGGTCCCGCCACCTAAGGCGGTTGGCTTGGCGCACCCGGGAGGGGCACCCTGATGGGAGCAGGGTGTGTGGCGTCCCCTGCATGCAAAGCAGTTGTGGAGGCTGGTGCTGTTCTGGACTTGGTGTTGCCGCACAAAGCAATTTAAACACAACTTGTGTTGTCGGATGAGCTGCAAGCGCTCGGGAACCGAAATCTTCTGGAATTTCTGACATAGTCGGAACGGACTGAGACGCTCATTGGGAAAGAGCTGGCACCTTTGAGCCGTAAATTCGACCTTGGATTCGAAGGAGTGAATATTCCGGAAAGTCGGCTTAGGTTGAGTCGCCACCGAGACACCCGGGTTAAGGTCCTCAATCGCCACTAGCGTATGGTGGCGCTCAAGGAGGCACGTGTCCCGTTCCGCCCATGTAGCAATCTTCGTCTTGCTCTGTGTGACAACCTAGAGGAAACCAAGAATACTAAGAGGCAGTCCCAGCTATCCGTGTTGATCTGGGAGAATCTAAACGCCGTTAACCACCCATGGACCGTGCTGTGTAACTTTTTAATTGAGTCGCTAGACTCGTGGGCCATCGGCTTCAAGCCGAAAAGCTGTTTGAGTTGGCCGTTGACCAACAATCGCCGATTTTCGAATCGAAGCGTCAGCTCGGCCCAAGCGGCTTGAAAGCCGTCGTTGATGAGAGGAAAGCGCGAGACAATGTCGTGTACCTCACCCGTAGTCTTGGCGTTGAGATGGAATAGCTTTTCCACCTCGGTTAGACGCGGATTGTTGCTGTAGATTGCCGTGAAGAGATCACGGAATGTGGGCCACTGGGTATAATTCCCCTGGAAGGCCTCAGTGTCGCACGGAGGCAGCCTACAACCCCCAGAAAGCATCGCTGGGGTTGGCTGGTGTGCGGGAGGAGATGCGGCCTCAATAAGTTCGTCGAGCTTCGCAGAGCAGCGTTCGAACCCTGAGTAGCAGTATTCGTATTTAGCTTGTACCATCGCCTTAGCTCCGGTGTCCCCCGCGTGTGTTGCGCTTAATTTTTCCTCGGGGGTCATTCGATTAATCGGTAACCAAATGCCGAGATATTCATGTGGCTGTACGGCTGAGCTATACGCGCTTTTGCACGGAACAGTGGGCCGATTGAGCGCAACTGGGAGAAAACCCACAACGGACGAATTTTGCTCGGAGCCAACAATTATGGATTCTTTTGGTTGAAGCCTTGGTTGTACTCGGGCGGCTGCGACGGCGGCTGCGACGGAAAATTGTTGGAAGCCTTTGTTCGTCCGTCGGACATGCGCCGGCGCTGCATAAACACTCGAGACACACAAATACACACACACACGCGGCTGGGGCAGGCGAACCACACTATTTGCCCCTGCTTCGTACTTATCTTGAATTCGATATCCGGCTCGAAGGACCAAATGTTCGGGCGAAGGCTGACGGGGGCGGTAGCCGGAGCGGAGCAGTCTGATGCCGGGGCGGTGTAGCTGTGGTTCGGTTCTGTCCCACGGTGCGAGTTGCTCCAGCGGCGATCTTCTCTGTTGTTGCTTGAAGTGGCTCCCTCGGAGGCAGCGGATGGCGATGGTGGAGAGGGCTTCGGGGGGTAGTTGACGTGGATATACGGGGTTGCAGTCTGTTGTCTCTTCTTTTCGGGTAAGAAGCAGAATAACTGACTTGCGGATTGACCCTGGGAGAGCGCTATTTTTAGCTCTTGCCAGGTCGGAAAACAATCGGTCAGAGCGGCTGTTAAGCCGAACTTAACAGTCCCGCTTAACAGGACGGGGGGAGCGCTGGAGCACCGATAGGCGTCAGCTGGTGTGAACAATATGTTTTAAAACTTCCTCTCACTAATAACAGCTCTAAATTTGTACTCACTGTTTTCCTTTTATAACTTAAAATCGGTTATTCTTTAAAAATATAGTTCTGAGTAAATTGATGAACAGATTGTTTATCATAACAGTGCGTGTCTGTAAATATCAAATTGAATCCTTATGAATCGCCTGTATTTCTTCGAAATAAATTAAAAAAATGTTTTTTTTGTTTGATTGAATGTGGATTTGTTTTGTTTGTCTTAATAATATTTTATAAAATACTTCACAACTTCATGGAGCCTGTACAAAATCTGCTGGGTTGCTAGTTTTTATTTTTCTTTTATTTTCTTAGAAGGCATACAAGTCTTCTTTATGACCTTTTTGTCTGTAATGTCGCCCGCATGGGCGAGCACGTAACCACTTCATTGATATACATATATACATATGTGTATATATTTCCTATAAAATCCTTCAAAATATTTTTATAAATATTTTGGAGATTAATATTTAAAAAAAAAAAAAAATACAAAATGATGTATAGAAATAAAATTTAATCCGTTTGGGTCCGTTTTTTCTAATTTTAATTACATTAATCATATACATTGTGGTACTGGCTATTAAATAAAATTTTAATATTAATAACGCAGTTCCACCCAAGATCACACCATTCTCATTCGCACGCGATCTGAATGTGGGAGACCGTACAAGTATTCAGTGCGTTATTGGTACCGGGGATCTACCGCTTACTTTCACATGGTTCAAGGATGGGCACGAACTAAGATCAACGACCATGGAAGTCAATACTATTGAGCTTAGTGGTACTACACATGCCATCGTAAGAACTCCATCCCTTCTTGGCTTGTCCTTTAACTCCTCTGCCAAGTCTATTCAAAGAGTCAATGGCAACAAATTTAGCGAAAATGGTGAGAAATATGAAGAAAACGGCCTCATGGCAATCCGCCAGAATGATGATTTTACCAGCGCCCTTAGCATAACAAATATAATGAGATCGCAAAGCGGCATCTATACATGCCGAGTTCAAAATGACGCAGCAACTGTAACGCACTCTACACAACTTAACGTCAATGGTATTTCAATTTTATGTTATTTGTTTCATTTAAAAAATATTAATAATACTTAAATTAATAAATAATTTATGATAGCACCATATATTTAAACATATTTGGTTATACGAGTATCTTTGGCTTTAAGCATGGCTTTTTCTATCAAAATACTTTACTATATTTTAAATATTTACCTATTTACCTATTAATTAAGATTATTAACACTTTATTTAGCCGGTTTTCTTTAAAAAATATGCAATATGGGATTACTGAGTAAATCATTTATTTGCAATCAGCATAAACAGCAAAGATTTAAATAGATATTAAAAGTCATATTCAGATTTAAGAAATTGCGATTTCAGTCAAGTTTATTTGGAGAATTGTTCACATATATTTATCTGTGCCGGGTATATTGGTTTCGGCAGAATTTTTATTATAAAATATATTTTAGAATGTTTCAATAACGTTAAAGGTATTTATTAGTTTTATAAATATGTATCGAGTACGTGACTGTATGTATTTCTTGTAGTTCTTAGCCTGTTCGTTCGTTCTTTTGTCGTATTATATGCAATTTCTCCGCCCAATTTGGTTTGTCACTTTAAGAGCATAGCGGCTGACAAAAGCCTCGACTAAACCCTCCGCGAGTGTGCCGGCTGAGCAATAGAAACCGTACCTCATCGAAGCAACCGAAAGGTACCTGGTGCCAAGAGGAGGTGCGATGTCCAGCCACTACTCGTATACCAACAAAGATACTGCGTGAGCGTAGAGGAAGCTATGGTGCGAGATCCTTGGCAGCAAGGCTAAAATGCAATGGAGGTATTGCCCTGAAATATACCAAATGGAGGCGAAACAAGTAGAAACAATGCACACCTCTTTTCTTTATTAAATTTTTTTTATTTTTATTTTCAACTTATTCTTAAAATTTTTTTGTTTGTTGACATCCAAAAAATCAGCACGTGCACACAAACATACACTTCTGTATGTATTGTGCATACATACACACACTTCTGTGTGTATACACGTGCGAACGAATCGAAGTCAAAGAAGATACGGATGACGTCACCCCAGCATGTGCAGCGTCATTCCGTTCCCTAGTGAAGGGGTGGGTAAAACTTTAATTGTCTATATCTTCTATATTTATTGTTCGATCTGGACGTAATTTTGCATGCACGTATTTGACGATCAGCAGACTTAGCGGATTAGGCGGAATAGAGGTGTGGCAAAAATCCGGAATATACACTGCCATGCACTTGAATAGGGACAAGAATTTGTTTATGTTTCGTTTAATTTTTCTCTTAATCTACTAAAGCTATTGGCATGTGCTTTGCTGTTTTCTGAAGAAGAGAATATAGGCAAACTATGGAAATGAGTCAGAGGTCGCGACAATTTACCGTTATTATTTTTTTTCGGATTTGCTTTGACCATTCCTAGAATGCTGTACTTTTTTGCATGCACTTGAATAGGGACAGACGTGATTTCTTCACCCTGAGCAAAATTCCATGCGATAAAGTTTATTATTTGCAAACTAAAACACATTTTAAATATAAATAAAACGTAATGGGTCGCGGAAAAGCTCTAACTCCTGCTGAAAAAGGCAAAATAATTGCGTATAAGGAATGTAATCTAACATATAGACAAATTGCTGAAAAAATTGGGAAAAGCAAAAATGTTATTTGCAATTTCCTTAAAAACCCTACAAATTATGGGAATAACATGAAAGGACGCACCAAAAAAGTCCTTTCAGATACGGCAGAGCGCCGAAATGTTCGAGAACCGTCAAACTCACATTGTGCGGCTTCGAAAATTCATTCAAAATTGCATTTAAATGCAAGTGTGGATACAGTACGGAGAGCTATACGACGAGCTGATCATCTGAAGAGATTGAAACTAAAAAAAAAACCTCCATTAAATAACCAACGAAAGGATTCTCGCCTCGTCTTTGCACGTTATCATATGACTTGGCAGAAGGAACGGCATACCGTAGTGTTTTCGGACAAAAAGCGCTTTAACTTGGATGGACCCGATGGTTTTTCATATTACTTTCATGATATGTGAAAAGAAGAACACTTTTTGTCTCGTCACCATAGCCGTGAGAAAGGTGTAATGGTATGAGGTGCTATAACATTCTATGGGACATGCGAGCTGCAGATTGTGTCTTCCAAAATGAACGCAACGCATTACAAAGGCTTGCTCGAGAGAGCTTTTCCTAAAGCAATTAATATCTTTGGACCATTATCGTGGACTTTCCAACAGGATAATGCCCCAATCCACACAGCACGAGTGGTCAAAGCTTGGATTCGGCAGCAAAACGTGGATCTTATGAAATGGCCCCCATATTCTCCGGATCTCAATATAATTGAAAATGTGTGGGGATGGATGACAAAAAAACTATATGAATCTGGGAGACAATACGAAGACATACAGGCATTAACAGATGCCATCAACACAGCCTGGAGTCAAATATCCTTAGATTACATAAAGGCACTATATGACTCTATTCCTAATAGGATTTACGAAGTTATATCCAACAATGGTGGCCACACACATTATTAAAATAGTTTAATTTGACACATTTTTAAAAAATAAGCCTTATAGTTAATAAAATGTTATATATAATTCCCTAAACACCAATTTTTTGTTCCTGTCCCTATTCAAGTGCATGCAAAAAAGTACAGCATTCTAGGAATGGTCAAAGCAAATCCGAAAAAAAAAATAACGGTAAATTGTCGCGACCTCTGACTCATTTCCATAGTTTGCCTATATTCTCTTCTTCAGAAAACAGCAAAGCACATGCCAATAGCTTTAGTAGATTAAGAGAAAAATTAAACGAAACATAAACAAATTCTTGTCCCTATTCAAGTGCATGGCAGTGTACCATTTGTACCTTAAGGTACATTGTATAAAAATTGTTATGTGATAATCAATGTGGCGACAAAATTCTGCAAAATGACGGTTGGCAGGTGCTGATGGAACATATGTTAAGTTTAAAGCTTTACAGCAAACGGTGGCAGCGAATATAGGGAAAAAAGAGAAATGTAAAAAGTTTTTGTTATTTCTTATGGCTAGGCTACTGAAAAAACACGACCTCTCATCAGAGGAGGCCAGCATTCTCAAGTGGGCCAAGGTCAAGATCGCCGTGACTACATTGCCCAGAACCCCATCATGAAAGCCACGGGGAGAAGGCATGTGAACAAGGTGGAGGAGCAACTAGCGGCGAAACGTCAGTACTTCCAAGATAAGGCTAAGGCGGAGGCATCAGCAAGCAAGTGGCCCTGTTACAAACAAGAATCCCACCGCCACCAGATACGAAGACCATGAGCGATGAAGGGTCCTAAAAATGAAGGGAAACGCCGAAGTTACAGAATGGAGAGTGTAAATCCAAATTGTTTTATTAGCTTGATGCGAGAAATTAAACAATTGAGTCAAACAAATAAAAAGCGGCTATTTTAATTTGAAATTATAAAGCTTATTGACACTTCGGTTTTTCATCACTCTGTAAAAATAAGAAGCTAGCAAAAACCTCATGGCAGAAGCCCAAAGAGGAAGACATAAAATTTCTTACAGAAGAGGGAAGGAAAAATTATACTTTTAACCCTCGACTGCCCCAACATTCAGTTAAATGGCTGCCGGCCTTTAACAAACTGCTAGTCAAGCCACCTTGTAAATTGAGCGGGTACTTTCTCCTGGTGCCGTTTTAACGTACACCTTTTTTGTGGGGATAAACCCACAAGATATTCATGCGCCCCTAACGGCAAAGAAGACGGTCCTACGTCTATGTGCACAATGCTAGCATACCCTCTGTCTCTGGTCTGGCCTTAAAATGAAACGGCAGCGATACATTAATGCACCGGTCCTCACATTGCTGGAGGAAGTAGACTGGATTAGCTCGATTCAGATAAAAAGTATCCCATATGTATCCATTCTCAGTCCTTAGCAATCTTCTGCTAAAACTTTGGTTTTAAATGGTGTAAAAATACACATTTTCGCTCAGTTATCAACACTGACTATCAATCAAGCTGACAGGGGAAACATTTTTATAGAAAAGCATTGTTACGATTTCAAAAAAGTCTGTATGTATTTATACTTATTTGTTCTGTTATAATTTTGTATCTTTGGATTTGAATCCGTGTTATTATATGTGCAAAACATCTTTTGGGCCTACTATACAACGTTTTTATACCTTGTACCTTAAGGTACAAATGGTATATTAACTTTGTGTAAATGTATGTAACAGGCAGGAGGAGACATCTCCGACCCTTGATCAACATCAACAGCCGAGTCCATGTCCGTCTGTCTGTCTGTATGTATGAACATCTCGTTCTTGAAGATGGTAAGAGCTAGAGGTGTAATTCTTCTTGCTTTTGGTGTGTTATTATTGCACGTTTATTTCATTATTTATTTTTGCCACGCCCCTTTCCGCCTTCGTAATTTGCTTAAAACTGTATTTTCTTCGATATATTTGCCCAACTTGCACAAAATAAGAGCTAGAGACCTATTTCTTTTTGCATTATATCCGTTTTACTATTACGGACATTCTTGGATTTTTGTCACGCCCCTCTCCGCCCTCGTATTTGCAACAAAACAAATATATTCGAAATAGTAAAAGCTAGAGGCATAATTTTCAGTCCGCTAAGTCCACTGATCGTCTTCGTACGGATCGGACAATAAATATGGAAGATATGACGAATTAACATTTTACCCAACCTAGGCAACGGCATGCCGCACATGCTGGGGTGACGTCATACGGAAAAGTGTGTATGTATGCACAATACATACAGAAGTGCATGTATGTGTGTGTGTATGTGTGCGAAAATTGGTGAATTACTTGAAAAAAATAAAAACAAAGAAATGTTTCATAAAGAAAAGAGGTACATACATGGTATCTCGTTGTCGAGGAATCTCGACTACAGCGTTCCGACTTTTTTTTTATGGAATGCAAATTAAAAATGTATTCATTGGTTAAATGTATTTATTTAGTATAGATCAAAAACAGCCAAAAGAAATCTTAATCATATAATCATAATAGTGGTAAGTATTCTTTGGATTTAATATTTACTCTTTAATACAAAAAATTGATTATTGATAAAAATTCATTAAAATTGTCTTACCATAAATATTGAGCGTGTTTAATTTATTTTATTGTTTATTTAATTTTCAATTCAGTTCCTCCTCGTATATCTCCGTTTGCTTTTGAAGATGATATAACAGAAGGCATGAGAACACAAATAATGTGTTCCAGCAGTCAAGGGGATCAACCATTTAACATAACGTGGCTTAAAAACGATATACATATCGTTAGGACTATACCATCACCAAGGGATCGATTCACTTTAAAAAAAACAACATCAAACAATTTATATGACCTTATCCATACGGATCCATCGCTGACTATAAACCAATATACGCCGTTTTCTAGCATATTATCAATTCATAATGTCTCTTCACGACATAATGGCAATTATACGTGCTGCATAACAAACCGTGCTGGTACTGTAAGACACACTGCCATTCTTTCGGTTTCTGGTAAATCAAGTATAACTACGTATATCTGTCAATTAATGCGCACACTATAGCAAAACGCACCAAAAATATATTCAAATTGCACCTTACTTATTTTATACTCAGAAGCACAATGATTAAATCACAAATGCAAAAATAGGCACCCTTAAAATGACTCATACTACGTATATAATCTTCGACTCCATTAAATATTGATATGATTTTGATCATTGTACCATGTACTTTTCCCTGATATATTTTTATACCCGGTTCTTAAAAAGTACAAGGGTATATTGGATTTGTGCGAATGTATGTAACAGGGAGAAGGAAGCTTTTCCGACCTATAAAGTATTTATTCTTTATCAGCACCAACATCCGAGTCGATCTAGCCATGTCCGTCTGTCCGTATAAGCACGCCTAGATTTTGGAGACTATAATAGATAGAGAAAAACTAAGTGCACATTCTGATTCTGGGGACACCACTTCAACACAATTATATTTTCAATATCGGCTACCTCCCCCCGCACCCCCACAAGCCTTGAAATTCTGTGGCATCCACAATTTTAATTCTGTAGGCACTACATTTGGATAGTAAATTGGTAGGCCCATTCTCTGTGTTGCGAAAATCAGCCGGTCAGGCACACATTTGTTTGCGCAAATAACAAAAATGTGTTGCTTCTCCATAAAAACATGCCGCGCACTTCTCTTACACACACACCTTCAAACACCAAATTGCGCCAAAAATTTCAAAGCTATAATAATGTGTCAAAAACCAGGTGAAATTGATAGCCGGTAAATTGATAACTTGTTTCAGGTTGGTAACATTCAAACCCCACATTGATAGCGATAAAATATTTATCTGTACCAAAAGGTTCAGTTGAAGGTATGCATTTTATCAAATTAAAGTTAATAAAGGATTCCTAACTGAACCAACATACGTTGAAAACGACTTAAATAAATTTTTAATAAAGGTTGATAAGTCTCTATGCGGTATATGGATATTAAAAAGTTATAATCGTACAAGATACCTTGTACGATGCTTAATTTACTGCTTAATTTAACGATACTATTATGCATAAACACAATAAATATGCATCTATATATGTAGCAACCCCAAGCATGATCTTTAAATACGTTTTTGTTTTAGGATATTCATATTTGTACAGATTGTACGTTTACAAGTATATGCATACATTTAATTTGAATTTCATATTCAAATTAGAGATCAAATAACTTAACAAATAATAACAACCCAGCATGAGTATATTTTAGTATACTCGTAACAAAGTTTGTAATGTACAAATGGTAAAAGGTAAGTGAATTTAAAAAAAATGTTGGATATATATAAAACAAGTGAAAAAAGTCTACAGTTTTGTTTTCTTCGTCTTGTTTATGGACCTTAGATATGTACATACATACGTTGCTTTTAGCTTCCCTTAAATGCCCTTTTGACGACGTCGACCGTTCAGGCCATTTTAGGGAATACAGCAGAAGGGGCAACAAATGAATAAATTAATATTAAACGAAATAGTGTGTGTTAAACGGGTAGTGTGTTTCGAGGGTTGTGAATGAGTGGGGGAGGTAGCCGAATGTTGTGGTCTACCTGCAAAATGTAGTTCTTGCGGACAGGGACGCGGGGGGCGCTGAGGATGCTATTCTTTGATATACTAATAACAGCACAGACTTTCGTACAAGAGGAGGTAGCTGATTTTCAAAATAATCTTGTATTGGACTGGTATTCCCAGAATCAGAATATGCAACTATTTTCAATTATTTTTTTCTAATTATAGATAGATAGATCTAGAGACGGACATTACTATATCGACTTCCATTTTGATGGTGATCAAGAATATAAGTCAACAAGCAACACTTCCAAACACTTAACGAACGGCCCTCGCTGACCCTGTCCGTCAATTTATGGAGCGACCCGTGCGCTGAAAACGCCTATTCCATCTTACGCAGGCAAGATACTTCATATCAACATATTCTTAACCGATAAAAAGCTATTCCTAACTTGCATCGACAAATTTTCAAAGTTTGCAGTTGTACAGCCGATAGTATCCAGGTCAATATCAGACATAGTTAACCCCAAACTTCAAACAGTTAACCTTTTCCCAAATATTAAAACAATTTATTGTGACAATGAGGCGTCTTTCTCCTCAGAAACAATCACCTCGCTATTAAAAAATCAATTCAACATTGATTTGGTAAACGTGTCCCCGCTTCACAGCTGCTCCAACGGGAAAGTAGAAAGGTTCCATAGTACGTTACTTGAGATTTACAGATGTCTCAAAATCGAGAAAAAGATCTGCGACACAACACAAGCAATTCACAACACAAGCAAATGAAGAGCTGTTATTGAATATAACAGGAGCGTACATTCCGTAACAGAGCAGAGGCCACTGGATGTTATCCACACAGCCTCAGACTACGTGTGCCAAACTATCAGAAACAAGATAGCAAAGGCACAACAAGACCAACTACGCAGGTGCAACCCGGACAGACAAAATAGGGTTTTTGATGTGGGCGAAACAGTCTATATCAAGAACAACAAGGGATTAGGCAACAAATGATCACCCTTATGTTCCGAAGAGAAGGTACAAGCCGACTTAGGAACAACGGTGCTTATTAGAGGGAGGGTAGTCCATAAAGACAACCTCAATAAGCAACCAGTAATACTAAAAAAACTATTCTAGGCACAGCACTAAAGATTGTAGCGGGAACTGCGGACGCTGCACACTTAGCCAAAAATAAGAATGACAGAAACTCAAGAACAGATTAATAAGCTCACAGATACAGTAAATAAAATAATACAAGCAAAAAAGGGGACCTCGTAGACACCCCACATTTATTTAAGGCACTTATAACTCGGAACTATAATTACGGATATGCAGAACTTGTACTAACAATCAGTAATGCAAAGTATAATATTATATAGTATATCCCACAATTTTTGGGCACCAATGATATGTAGTTAATAATTGCTAATCAGCTCACAGAAGTCCCCGTAGTTAATTTCCAGAATTAATCGAGTATCATAGAATTGTAAATAGTAGATTATATCATAGATATGTAAGAAAACAGTAATCCTCCCGGTATCCCCTACAAATTCGAGATGACATAATTGCGGAGTGCAGCGATGGAATATTCGCGATTGCGAGCTCACCAGTTATGACACTTTCAAAAAATCAACACGAGGAAACTGCGCGCGAGATATTCATGCCAGAGGCCTAACCAATTGCCGCACTTTACCGAGCTATCTACTGCCAGTCGCACTAATAGACTGTTGACGAAGGACCCAAGCTTGGCCAAAGTCGGATCGTCGCTTTTTCCCCATTTCTCAATATCACCGAGCGTCTTACGCTAACTCAGAGATGAAGTAGAGGCAAACGGATCGCCAAAGGTATGGTTCCTGATCGGAGTTGGAGTCAGCATTGTCTTCTGCGCATCAATCATCGTTTACCAATGCTGCCATAGAAGACGTGCCTCTTTGAAGCTACAAAGAGCCATCGCCAACTCAACGTCACCGAGGACGGCCACGAACTTAAGGGGGGAATAGTTAACAAGCTACACTTCCAAACACTTAACGAACGGCCCTCGCTGGCCCGGTCCGTCAATTTATGAAGCGACCCGTGCGCATAAAGTTTAATATGTAGCAATGCATCTGTAAGCTGGGCGAGCAACGGCGGATTTGTTTCTACTAGTACTTTTCCACTGTTTATTCTTAGCTTTAGCTTTAGCTTCAGCTTTATACGATATATTAGTCCGATAAGAGATTTAGTATTGTTCTACACCTCAGCCTTGTCTGAAATAAATGCTCTGGCACTTGCGGATACGAATTTAACCTTTAATCTTTACTGAACCACGAGGCCATTGATTAAAGGGGAATAGTCTCCTCCACCGTATTTCATCACCCAGGATCAAGGACACCCATCCTTGGAGCTGATATCATCTCAACCTAATAACTTATATACTTTGTGGTCGCAGACCATTTCATGTTCCTGTTACATACTTTCGTACGAATTCAATATATCTTGTCAGTTCCGAATTGACTCTCGGACCGACAAGACGTGTCCTCGCATAGTCATCCCTCAAGCGCTTACCTCTTTGATTTCACTTTTGTAAACAAATAAGCCTCAAAGAAGAATCAAAAAGTGCCGTTACCCGACCCGAGAAACGCTTCTTACTTGCTACGATGGGGACAGATGACCCACCAGACAAAAGCAAATCTGAGCCCAAATTTGTTGTAGTTAAACGTCTTGATGACAACTCAATGGCAAATGTTTCACCGTTTGTTATTAAGACAATTATTGACCACTCCTGTGTCGGTAAAGTTCTTTTTGCTAAGAAGACTTGGGACGGAAACCTATTAATCAAAACTAAGAACGGGACACAAGCCCAAAAATTGGTAAAGATGACAACATTTAGTGATTTCCCTGTGGAAGTTAAGACACATTACTTGCTCAACTCTTCCAAAGGAGTTATTTACTCCAATGACTTGATCTTTATGAAAATGCCATCAAAAACGAACTTACTGCTCAAAATGTTACCCAAGTAAAGAAATTCAAGAAAAGGATAAACGGATAGAAGGATAAATCAAATGGTTGAAACAGGCTTATTAATTTTAACTTTCGGAAGCGTCTTTTTTCCGGAAAGTATTAAAATTGGTTACGAATCAGTTAAAGTGAGGGCATATATTCCACCACCACTTCGTTGCTACAATTGCTTCCGATTTGGACATATTTTAAATTTATGCCGCAACAAAAAAATCGGCATTAATTGCGCCAACGATTACCATACTGAAAACAACGAACAATGCTCAAATGGAAAGCGCTGCATCAATTGTAACGATGCAAAATAACTTGACTGTTATCACTCTTCGGTATTCAGGAAGTGACCACTCTTCTATTCAATTCTCTATTCAAGCGTTGCTAAAAGCAATCTAGATAAAAATAATTATAGTTTAAACTCTTGTCAACAAACCATTTCCAATTTAATTCAGAGCTGTACTTAATTTCCTATACTGACAAAACAATTAACCCTAAACCAACATCTAATACTGAACTCCCTCGTACCTCTCAGCCATTAAGCCCCAATTCTTCAGTTAAAATTCTCCCTATAGCCACCTTTAACCGAAAGAAAAGACAACTTAAAGCTAAATCGAACCTACAACCTACATCTTTAAAACAAAATATGAAACGAGCTGCAGATTCTACACATTCCAACAACAGCATGGACATATCCGATATAGATTTGTCTCCTGATGATGGAAATATAACGTAAACAATCTATTCACTTAACTGCTCGATTTCCCTCTCGTCGACCCATCTCAGTCCCACCAAGGAGTTTTCCTCAACAGCAACACGACATTTTGGCAATAACCAGGCCCAACAAATGTACTATCCACGACCCCAAATAAACCAACAAGCTTATTTTAACCAACCACGACCATTTATAATCCAGTACCAACACCCTCTGGCCCCATTCCCAACCTTTCATAGGCACATAATTGACCAAATTATACCGAATAGAATATGTTAGCAATTTTAAAAAAATATTTGAACCCATCCGTCATAAACGGGATTAAAAACACAGAAAAAAATTTGGAAATAATCCAAAGACAATACTCACAACATTTCAGGAATATTAGAATAAGATTCACAAATTTACAAAGAACCTAAAAACAGAAATTGAACAAGACGAGGAAATTATGAAAATTCATAATATAGCTCACAGGGGAGTGGAGTACAAAGTACAGTAGCAGATCAATTTTATTTTCAAGGAATGAGACAAAAAAATCACTAATCTCATAAAGCAAGGTAGAGTATGTTTAGAGCAAAAATACGATCGCAAACCACCAAACCCAGAACTTAAAGAAACCCCTGTCCCACAGTATCCAGGTCCCATCATTCATATAGATATTTACTCAACAGAAAAGAAGTTAGTCTTAACCGCAATAGATAAATTTTCCAAAATAGCACAGGCCAAAATCATTAAAAAGCAATTCAAGATATAAAAAAAAATGGAGTTCCGACAATGAAAAATCTTTTAATTCAGAGACTATAACATTCATGCTCCGTGACCAATTAAATAAAGAAATTTACAAAGCCCCACCTTACAGCAGTTCCGTAAACGAACAAATAGAAAGATTTAATTCGACACTTTCAGAGATCATGCGTTGTCTCAAAGCTAAACAGGAGTTAAGAACTTTCGAAGAACTATTAGACAGATCCATTTATGAATATAATTCCACAGTACATTCAGTGACTGCAAAAAAGTCGCTCAAATTCAGAAACCTATGAAAAGTCCAGGCTGGATAACATTAACAGAATTAAGCAGAAACAAGAACTGGACTTACAAAATCACAATATATGTTAAATAGTTAAAGATAAAGGCACAACAGTACTAACCTAATCTGGGAAAATAGTTCACAAGAGTAATATAAAAACGCAATAAAATGGGCAAGAGTAAATATAATAAATTCAATACTCCTGAATGAATAATTATAAATAATAAGTCAAAATTTTAGAAATCATAGCCTACCACCACTAACAATAAAAGAATCATTGGAATTTTCTGAAGTTTAGCTTTGAGTCCATATTGCATAATAAAACTGTACCTATCTATTTTGTTAAAATACCTATACTTGAATCAATAGATTATGGAAATATTATACTTAAGCCGGTCAAGAAAAATAATACTGTAATCACGGTTGCCACTTCAAAAATGTATAATGAGCCAAAAAAAATATTTAAAATGAGCCAATTTGAATAAAAAAGAGCCAATTTTTTTTATTATTTATTTTGATTTTTTTTAACTTTTATCATAAGAAAGAAATATAAAAACATAAACAAAAACATAACAAAACATTTTTCTTCAATGAAAAAGCTTAACAGCTAAGGATTACTCGGTAATTTAAGTCATTCTGAGACCAAACGTATTAAGCTTTTTTTTAAGTCTTTGTCAGACATATGGGTAATTCTCTGACGGAATTTGTCGTGTGCGACTCTTTACAATGAAAAAAACATAAACTCTAGAAATTTTAATTTAATTCCAGTCATGAGCATCTTATCTTATCTTAATTGAAATCTTTGTGCGACCAAACATAGTGCGTTTCATTTTCGCTTTGCGTCAGCAGAATGGCAAACAAAAAAATATGCATAAATAAAAATATAAAATTAGCAAAAAATAGAGCCAAATGTAATAAAAATGGGCCAAAGAGCCAACAAGAAAAAAAGAGCCAGTTTTGGCTCAAAAGAGCCAAATCTGGCAACCGTGACTGTAATCCATATGAAAAACAACGAATATTTCAAATTTAAAAATATATTTTAAATATTTACAAACAAGTTATAAATATAAAAATATGTAATAGAAATCAAATTGTTAATTTAACTACAACTAATTGCATTCCTAAATTAGCTAGGAAAAGAATCACGTCACCGGACCCGTCGCTGGTGCAGCTATGCCGACGGCGCTGCCGTCTTAGCTAGCTCAGGGTAGAATTGTTCTTTTAAGAACCAGAATGATCAAGGTAAAATAAATCTTTTTGTCAAGAAATATCGGCAACAGCATTTCTAGTTGTTAAGTTAAGCGTTTGGGCTGGACCAAATATTCCCTTTCCATTGGAAGCATTAGGGCTTAGGATTATTTTGGCAATAGATATTCTGTTGTAGTGAAGGTCTTGCAAGAGTCCCTTCGGTTCAACAGGTTTCAATTTGCTAGCTGGCCTCCAACACGAAGATTGCCAAATTCGTCAATGAAGGACGATAAACAATTTGACGGCTTGGTTGGCCCCGAATCGCTGCCAGGCCGATAGCTCTTTGTATAACTCGAACTGGAAGACGAGTCCCATTCTGAAAGACGAGTTATTGACAGTAAGAACGATTGATCTGAGGCGAAGTAAGAATTTGTAAATATATGCGAGAATTCGTTGCATCCTAGAAAATTTGTTATGATTTGAGTTCGACTACCTCCCCCCGCACCACCGCAAACAACGAAATTCTGTGGCATCGACAATTATAATTCTATGTGTTGCGAAAATAAGCCAGTTACGCACACTTTTGTTTGCGCAAATGACTATAATGCGTTGCGGCCACAAGCTTCTCCATAGAAACATGGTGGGCACTTTTCTTACACTCAGGCACCTCCATGCACGAGTATTATATGTGTTAAAAACCAAGTGTAATTGAGATCCCGGTATTTATAGTCGAGACACTCGACTATAATCGTTCTTACTTTTTTAATTTTATAAATTGCTAATAATTAATTATAATTCGTTAATTTTTTTTTATTTATGTTGCTTTTATTTCTTGAATCTTCTCTTTCCGAGACTAACAAGAGGTGTATCAAATCTTATATTTTTAACTTAACTAACAGTCATGTTGACTGGTACAGAATTATACGGCCCTAAAAATCGATTGCTGCGTTGTGAGGTCGTTGCGTCGCTGGCGGGATCCGCTGGAAACCCGAGTCAATCTCCGAGCAAGGAAATTTGGGTGCGAAGAAAGTTTTTCTTTGCAGGACTCTTTTTGCTTCTGGATTTCGTCTTTCACTGCGAGGATGTTCATATCCCGGTGGATGTTTTGGTTGCGAACATACCAAGGTGCCCCAGTGATAGTTCTCAAGAATTTTGATCGTGCGCGCTGTATGATGTCTGTAGTATGTTGCTGCTGCTCGCGTTCCCCCACAGCTGGGAGCCATACGTCCAGATTGGCTTTAGGACTAAATTGTAGAGTAGTAACTTATAGTCCAGGCACGGTAGCGATCGTGAGTTTATTAACCAGCTGCTGGCTTTTAGTTTTGGTGCATCTTCTTGCATTCGACGTGCTTACGCCAGGTTAGTTGTCTATCGAGGTGGACGCCTAGGTACGTTGCTTTGTTAGCTTGAGGGATCTGCACACCGTTTAGTGAAAGCGAAGGGAATGTTTGTCCATTAAGAGTAAACGTTACATGTTTACACTTTTGGTCGTTTGGTTTAATGCGCCAGTCGGACAGCCACTGCAATGAGATGATTAGCGAGTTGGTTTGTTGCTTGGGTTGGGCATCTGGAGCGACTAAGGATATCGGTATCATCGCAGTATACAAAACATATAGACAAGGGCCAAGTGCGCTTCCTTGTGAAACTCCAGCTTCGATGATGTAGTCACCCGTAGTAGCTGCGTTGCATATCACTGAGAATTCCCTATTGTAGAGGTATGATTCCAGTAGCTTGTGTATGTTGGCAAATACGTTTTAATTTTGTGCATGAGCCCTTTAAGCCAAACTCGGTCGAAAGCTTTAGATGCGTTGAGAAAAATAGTATTCTCAATGTTCGAAGGCTGAGCGTAATCTGTTCACTTGCTTGATGGTTCCGTGGTTTCTTCGGAAGCCGAAGTGGTGTGCCGGGATAATATTGCAAGCTTTCAGATGTGATGTTATGTGAGTTAACAAGCATTTTTCAAACAATTTAGACAAACAAGATAAAACGCCTATTGATCTATACGATGTCGGAATTGTGTGGCCTTTTCCTGGCTTCGGTATCATTATGATGATGGATTTCCTCCACTTTTTTGGAAAATAGCCAAGATTAATGATCCCATTAAATAGTTTACAGATGACATCTATAGCGCATTTTGGAAGTTCGATCAGCATCTTCGGTGTAAGTAGGTCGCCGCCGGGAGCCTTTTTTGGTTTTAGCCCTCTCATTACTTTTTTAATTTCGTTCGGTCGGAGAGGAGTGGTAGTTGGCAGAGTGGTAGCTTCTGGCTGGATTAGTGGCAGGACGAATGAGTTAGAGGCAGGGTTTGGTTGGAAGACACTTTGGAGATGTGTAGCAAATGTTTCAGCTCTGTCTTTGTCGCTGCGAGCCCAGCGTCCCGAAGAGTTTCTTATCGGGGTGGTTGTTTCAATTGGGGCGCTAAGATTTAGGTGGGCCTTTCACAGAGAATACTTTGTGCTTGTTGGCGAAAGATTCTGGATGTACCTCAGCTGTGCATTTTCTTCCTGTTGGAAGAAAAGGCGCGTGCGCCTCTTTTCTCGCACGAGCTGTTCGATTTGCTGATTGGATTTGTAGTATTTGATTTGTACTATTTGATTCGGTCTACTTCCTTCCCTTCAGGAGTAGAGATTTTTGCTTCCAGGGCGCTCGTGGTGCAGTCGATGTCCGATTCCATGTTAAGCTCCGGGGCGAGATCTATGTGGGCACTCACGTACTTCTTTTATTTAAGCCAGTTCGTTCTTAGCGACGTCAGACTGAAGGGGTGTTCGGTTATTTCTGGGCTTTGAAGGAGAGTTAGGAGCACAGGCGAGTGGTGTGATGATAAGTCCGAGACTGCTCTAGCACTTGTTAGATTGCGAGGTATGTTTTTTGTCACCGCAAAGTCAATAAGGTCTGGGAGCTTGCGTGGGTCTGTTGGCCAGTATGTGGGGCTTCCAGGGGAAACATAGTCCAGTTTATTTCTCACATTTATAATTGCATTGTACAATTGCCTTCCTTTGGGAGTCACTAGACGTGATCCCCAGGGCGTATGTTTGGCATTGTAGTCTCCTGCGGCTATCGAACGATCGCCAAGTGAATTGTCTGGCGTAGCTTTTGATGCAATGTACACATTCTGTGGATTTTAATTTCGCGTTGCGGTCGATGGTCGCATGCGACTCTTCAAATCCTTGTACACCACATATACTCTATAGTTTGCCGTATGGTTGTCTCCGCAGCTTCCACATTTCTTCACGGTACTGTCCTTGTTTGTTTTTAGTGCAGTCAGCGGAGTTGTGGGCGTCCCCGCAGACTACACAGACAGCCCGGAGTTTGCAGTATGACCTAGTGCGTCCATACTCTTGGCAGTTAGTGCATTGCACTGGACCGTTGCGTTTATGTGGCTCTTCAACAGTGATTCTCCTATGCAAAAGATATTGCAGCTTGTAAATTGGGTGGACTTTGTTCTTCTTCAGCGGCTTTCTTTCTGGCTTGAGCTCGACCTTGAAGAGGGGTTGTGGCTTTTTGTCTTTATTTAGAATGTTAATAACATTTTTAGCGGCGAAGCCCTTTTCTTTAAGGGCGGTTATTATTTCCGCGGCGGTAACATCGGGTTCGATTCCCTTTATAACCACTTGAAGGCCCTTGCTGCTTTTCAGCTGGTACGTGTAATAGTTTATTAGCATTGTCCAGAAATTTGGACACGGTTCGGAAGTGCTCTTCAGTCTTAGTTTGCACCTTTGTTTCATGAATGTTTCCATTGATAAGCGGGACAACATAAAAGTTGTCACGGTTCCCGATCAACGCCTCAATTTGGTTGACTAGGCCATTGGAGCTTTTCTTCTGATATAGATTGCAGGGGGCTTAGTTTTTTTTTGCGGTGTCTTGTGCTGGGTGGTTTTCTTCAACCTCCTGCAGTAGGGCAAAACTGTTGCTACTGGATCTCCCTGGTTCTTCGTCGAGCTTCTGTACGTGGTTAATTTTTGTTTTATTGCCTGCCGGATTACCCTGCGGGATAAGCTTGTTCATTGCGTGGCACTTATTTATTTTGGAACTGCATATGTTTTTTTTCACAGCACTTATTGAAAAAAACACGATTTTCCTCGGATCTGGTGAAGGCATATGCACCACACCATATGCACTTTGAAGAGTTTGGGTGCCCACACGGGGGATATTAGTGTCCGTCTCAATCGGCATCGTTTTCCAGGTTCACACGGAGCGCTCGGGAGGCACGTCTACTCACTTCGGCCGTTTCGGTTGAATCGTTAATAAGTTATTAATAATTTTAGAATTTACTTAGATATATTCTAAAAAAAATTAAATGTTTATAATAACAAAAATAATAAAAAGAAAAAGCTAGTTCAGTCATAAAAAAAAGAACGAACTTGTTCCCTAAAAAGAACTATTACACAACACATATGAAGAAGAACTGGATTTATTTTGCCAGTTACCATAGAACACATCATACGCCTACCATTAAGCTAAACAATGCATTGGAAGGCATTACTCCAACCTCTCTTCTTATTACGAGAAACAATCCGACCTCACTCAGCAACAGTTAATTTCCAGCTACCATGATTTGCTTCGCTAATTTAAAAAAAATCACTGCAGTATACACCGGAAAACAAAATTGCGCCGCTCCAAACTCATGTACCCTAACCTTTGGGAATACCAGTACTAGCGCTAACATATGCACTTCGTCATATACATATTTAAATAATTTATTAGTTCATTGATTTCTCGTACATTGTTTTATCTATATTTTATTTTTACAATTATTCTTACGGCTATTCAAAACGGTTAATAAACTTTACGGTAAGTGATATTTATGTTTATATTTTGTGAATCGTTGATTTTCAGCTGCAATTATTCCTAAGCGCATGACCATAGATTATAAAATCTTCTATATTTTTTATAATAATACATATATTTTTCTTAGTACCTCCAACGTGGATCCAAAAGCCATTGAATCAAGATGTAATTTTGGGAAATTCTGTAAAAATTTTGTGTGATGCAGATGGGTTTCCAAAGCCTAAAATCGAATGGAAACAATCGATCGGTAGGTAACATTAATTATCTGTACAATAAAACCGTAAATTATAATTAAATTATTTAGGTACTTCTGGGGAATATAGAGACCTAAGCTATCGCACAGAAATCGATAAATCAAGTAATATTGTTCAAACTTATATAAATGGTTCACTCATAATACCAACGGTGGCCAAGGAACATGAGGGAAGCTATTTGTGTAAAGTGAACAATGGTATTGGTGCCGGTCTTAGCACTCTTATTAAAATTTCTGTTCATGGTAAGATTCGAAATTTTAGAAGTAAACTTCTGAAAAAACAACCCTTTTTTTATCCAGCGAGGCCTTCTGTGATTGCTCATATAAAACAGTTTACCATCCGACGTGGAGAACGTGTTACAATGCGCTGTGAAGCCACAGGAGACAAACCTTTAGAAATATCATGGCGATCCAAATCAAATCAAATTGATGATTCCTATAATAACCATCACCGCATTACAAATACTCCATTAGCTAATGGGATTTCATCCGAACTAACTATTTTACAGGTTGTCCTAAGTGATAGAGGAGAATACACATGTATTGCTAACAACATATATGGTCGCGATATATTCGTTATCAAATTACAAGTTCAAGAACCCCCAAATTTTCCTGTAAACTTACACCTTATAAATTTGCAAAGCCGGTCCATAACAATATCATGGTCTCCAAACAATAAAGAGGACTATTCTCAATTGGATGAAGCCATCGGACATGGGCAGGCAATATCAAGTTATATTATAGAATATAAAAAGGCTGAGGGTAAGTTTAATTTAATATATAAATAGTCCTTCACAATTTCATTTTCACAAAACCAATTGCATTGGATAATGCACTAATTTAGCATTGTTATTAACAACAACTAGAAACGCTGTACCTACAGTGGTATGCCTATATGCCTATACCATTTTTATACCATGGTACTAAGGTATAAATTATATATTTATTTATTTATTTCTTCTCCATAGAAACAAGGCGCGCACTTCTCTTACACACACACCTCTAAACACTAAATTACGAAAATTTGTTGCGCCCAAAATTTTAATGGAACTGAGAAATGGGTATTTATAGTCAAGACACTTAACTATAATCGTTCATACTTGTTTTTATGTAGTTCGTTATTTTTTGTCCGTTTTTACGAAGACAAGTGGATTGAGTTTGGAGTGGATTCCAATTCTATCGAAAACCTCTTCACAATCTAGGGAAATGATGGATGAGTGGAAATGATGAAGAGTGTTCTTGAGATAGCTCTTGCCAATAGATGGTCTACGAGCAGTATGGCTGATATACCTTTTCTTAAGCCAGTTTGACTGTTTTGGATAAGTTTGTCATTTAATACAAATCACCACAGTCGTTTAGCTATAATTTAGTCCAGAATCTTTGAGGGGCATGAGATTAATGAGATTGGTCGGTATGTATTTGGGTTGGTTTTGTCTGTGTTTGGTTTATTAATTGGTATTATCAGGCTGTTTTTGTAGGTTTGTGGTATGTAGCTGTTGAGGATTGAGTTTTGTAGGTTCAACATTCTATTTTTATACCCGGTTCTTTTAAATAAGAATAAGGGTATATTAAATTCGTGCGAATGTCAAATATGTAACAGGAACAGGGAAGCTTTTCCAACCCTATAAAGTATATACATATATTCTTGATCAACATCAATAGTCCATCTAGCCATGTCCGTCCGTCCGTCTGTCCGTATGAACGCCTAGATTTTGGAAACTTTAATACGAGTAGATAGAGAAAAACGAATTGCACATTCTAATTCTAGGGATACCAGTTCAGCACAAGTTTATTTTAAAAATCGGCTACCTCCCTCCGCAGCCGCGCAAACCGCGAAATTCTGTGATATCCACAAATTTAGCTCTATGGACACTAATTTTGGATAGTACATTGTTAGGGCCAATATCTATCTGTGTTGCGAAAATCCGCCGGTTGCGCCCACTTTTGTTTGCGAAAATGACAAAAATGAGTTGCGTTGAATGAAACAAGTAGGAACGCTGTAGTCGAGATTTCTCGACAACGAGATACCATGTACCTCTTTTCTTTATGAACCATTACTTTGATTTTATTTATTTTTCTTCAAATAATTCACCATATTTTCGTTTGTTGACATCAAAAAAATCAGCAGGTGCACACATACACACAATACTGTATGTATACACGTGCGAACGAATTGAAGTCAAAGAAAAGACGGATGACGTCACCTCAGCGTGTGCGGCATGCCGTTTGCCTAGGGAAGGGGCGGGAAAAACTTTAATTGGCCATAATCTTCTATATTTATTGTCCGATCCGTACGTAATTTTGCGCGTATGTGTTTGACGATCAGTGGACTTATTGGACTGAAAATATGCTTATAGCTTTTACCATTTCGAAGATATCGATTTTTTTGCAAATACGAGGGCGGAAAGGGGCGTGGTAAAAATCCAAGAATGACATTATCTGCGCAATAGTTAAAAGGACATATTGCAAAAAGAAATAGGTCTCTAGCTCTTATTTTGTCCAAGTTATCGAAGAAAATTCAAATACAGTTTTATGCAAATTACGAAGGCGGAAAGGGGCGTGGCACAAATTTGAAATAAACTTGATCTGCCTGCAACAATAACACACCAAAAGCAAAAAAGAATTACACGTCTATCTCTTACCATCTCCGAGAACGAGGTGTTCATACATACAGACAGACGGACGGACGGACAGACGGACGGTCGGACAGACGGATAGACGGACAGACGGACATGGCTATATCGACTCGGCTGTTGATGCTGATCAAGAATATATATACTTTATGGGGTCGGAGATGTCTCCTTCTGGCTGTTACATACATTTGCACAAAGTTAATATACCATTTGTACCTACAGGTACATGGTATAAAAATGACAAGCTTCTCCATAAAAAACAATTCTCACACACTTACAAACATAAATTACGAAAATTTGTTGCTCCCAAAATTTCAATGGTTGTGTCAAAAACCAGGTGAAACTGAGAACCGGGTATTTATAGTCGAGACACTCGACTATAATCGTTCTTACTTGTTTTGATATGTGAACACGACGACCTTCGCTCCAACAAAAACGCAATTTGCGGGAAGGTTTACTTCTGTTCTTCCATTTAAAGAAAACAAGTAGAAACGCTGTAGTCGAGATTCCTCGACAACGAGATACCATGTACCTCTCTTGCCGTTGCCGTGGGAAGGGGTGGGTAAAACTTTAATTGGTCATATCTTCTATATATATTTTTCGATCTGAACGTAATTTTGCATGCACGTGTTAGACGATCAGCAGACTTAGCAGACTTAAAACTAAGTTTCTAGCTTTAATCATTTTGGAGATATCGATTTTTTTTGCGACTACGAAGACGGAAAGGGGCGTGGCAAAAATTTGAAATAAACTTGATCTGCCTGCAATAATAACACACCAAAAGCAAAAAGAACTAGACCTCTAGCTCTTACCATCTCCGAGAACGAGGTGTTCATACATACAGACAGACGGACAGACGGACAGACGGACATGGCTATATCGACTCGGCTGTTGATGCTGATCAAGAATATATATACCTTATGGGGTCGGAGATGTCTCCTTCTGGCTGTTACATACATTTGCACAAAGTTAATATACTATTTGTACCTTAAGGTACATGGTATAAAAACTGTTGAAGCAGAACGTACTCTTACTGAGGCTTACGGGGACTATGCACCAGCGTCAACTACTAGACGAACCATTTTTTTCTGAAAAAACGAAACAATGTAACGCTGATCAGGATTCGCTCGATGACCTGACCCCTGGTAGAGGGCCCATTGTGCGAGGCGATTTCCAGCATGAGCAGAGAGCGTGCTAGGGTTGCTGGCTGAGGGGCACCTGGTATCCAGTCTCACGAATTCCATCGATGAACCGCTGAACCATAATGTTGTTGTAAGAGGTGGCCGGTAATTCTCGCTCCAGATCGAAGGCAAAATCTTCCATGGACTCCTTGGGCCCCTGTTGGCGATTATAGAAAACATGGTAACCGGTTTGCGTACTCACAGAAAAATGGTCCCGCATTGCGGTCGTCAGGGCTTCATAGGAGTGCAAAGTGGTGATATAGAATCGCTGCGCCCGACCCCGTAAACTGACGCACAACTTGCGACACTTTTTCCCATCGGACCAGTGGTATTTCTCCGCCATATCCTCTAATATGCGATGGAACTCGGACCAGGGTCTGGTGCCGTCATAAAGCGGTGGGGGTTCTACATCCGGCATTTCCCATGTGGGCCAGGGAAAGGAGTAGCTCGCGGCGGGACGGTGTCCGAGATCACCAGCTTCTGACCGGGCGGACGGCTTCAACCTCAACGGCGGTTGCGGTTCGGATGCCGCTGGGAGCAACATCGGTTCCGGCTGCGACTGAAAACGGGCCCCATGGTTTAGCGGCGGTGCCCGTGCAAAAGGTGTGCTGGATGACGGTCGCTCATGGGTTGTTGGTGTGCCCACGGCAGCGTTTGGTGCCGGGGCTGCGGCCGACTTGCCCAATAGACTGCGCTCCAACGATGTCCACAGTTGCTCGAAGCGATGGTTGAAGGAGCGATCCAGGGCCTCGAATTTTTCCTCGAACTTCTCCTGCATTTCCTGCAGGGATTTCCTGACCTTAAATAAATCCTGCATTTCCTGACCTTGAATAAATTGCGGTTTCTTTTTGTTGTTGTTTGTTGTTTGGTATGTTAACATCAGGTACCCCAATTTACCACTTTCCTCTGCACTCCCTCAAACCGCGTGTACAACCACATTAACGCGTATAGAATTTTATTTTTCAGATGTCTGGACTGATCACAATAATCAAAAACTGTTGCCTGGAGATCGGACCAGCGCACACTTAGGATCCCTAAAACCAGCTCAAGCGTATCACGTACGAATATATGCCGAAAATACCCTTGGAATAAGTGCGCCTAGCGATACATTATCCGTAGTAACTGATTCTGAAGTGCCATCCGGTTCCCCTAGAGATGTCACCACAGATGCTTTGGGTCCCCAACAGGTGAATATTTAGCAGAAATCTATAAAAAAAAACAATTAAGAAGTGTGTTATAGAACCGTGTATCCATTTTCATTATTATTTATTAAAAAAAACGCATATATATTTGTAAAGAATATACAACTTTTATAAACAAATTGAACGACACCCATACATAGCACATAGCAAGTAGGAACGCTGTAGTCGAGATTTCTCGACAATGAGATACCATGTACCAATTTTCATTATCAACCATTTCTTTGTTTTTATTAATTTTTTTTCTTAATAATTTAGCAAATTTTTGTTTGTTGACACACAAACAGGTGTCAATCAGCAGGTGCACACATACATGCACTGCTGTATGTATTGTGCATACATACACACACATCTTTCTGGCTGGCAGAAATTCTCGACTGAACCCTCCACAAGGGTGCCGGCTGGGCAATGGACGCCGTACCTCCTCGAACGAAGGGGCACCAACGGCACCAACAGCACCTGGCAGCGGGTGCCACTGGGCGACAGGAGGTGCGATGTCTAGCCAAGGCTTGCCCTGCACTACTTGCATACCAACACAGGTACTGCGTGAGTTTAGGCGAAGATATGGTCCGAGGTCCTTGGCAGTAAGGATTAAATTCGAGGGTGGTATTCCCCGTGAAGATACCAGATGGAGGCTACAAAGGAGCAAACAAGGGTGGGATGTCAACCCAAACGTCGGTGGGAAGCGTGACTGCTACTACCGGCGGACACGGGAAGGAGAAATCCTCTCAGCGTGTCGCCAGCGGTCACTTCTCCGTCCCGGTGAAAGCAGGTCAGGACGGTTGTATAGCTACTGCTGCTAAAAACAACCGGACACAGAGAGGTACCGCCGTACAGGGAGACTCGGACCTCGAAACCAATCTGGAAAAGAAGGGGCCAGAGCGCGAGCGTCTCCTAGTCCCTGAGGGAACCGAAACCTCTTGCAAGGTTGGACCCAAAAATACAAAGGAGGGCTTGGAGGCCAGGCTACGAGAGAAGCACGACCTCTCACCAGAGGAGTCGAGCAGTCTCAAGTGGGCCAAGGCCAGAATAAATGAGAGCCGTGCCTACCTTGCCCAGAACCCAAAGATAAAAGCAACGGGGGAAAGGGCACTTTAAAAAGGTGAAGGAGCAACTGGCAAAACGCCAACGCTCCCAAGATGAGGCTAAGGCGGAGGCACCAGCAAGTAAGCGGCCCCGATATTAACCAGTCCCTCCACCGCCACCGCAAACGAAGACCATGAGCGATATCGCGAGGAGACACCTCGTGGTCGCTCAGGTTGACAGGAGCGATACCAACGGCCGCATGAAGCCAAAGCAGTGGAGGGCAGTCGAGTCAAATCTGCTTGTTGATCTCGTAAAGCGGATGGAAGAGCCGAAATCACAACCAATCGTGTTCGGAAATGCGGGATGGCTGGAAGGTGTAAAGCTGCTGAGCTGCAGGGACGACACCACCCTGAACTGGGTCACATGTGCCGTTGCATCTTTGGGAAAGCTATGGAAAGGGGCTGAGCTGAAGGTGGTGGACAAAACATTGATTCCGTCCATACCAAAGGCAAAAGTATTCTTCCCTGGTATTATGCCTAAAGAGAAGGCGTTGAAGCTGCTCCAGTGGTAGAACACAGAGGTACCAACCGCGGACTGGAAGGTTATCCATGTGGCAAAGCCCGACGACAAGGGGTAGCACATGGTCCTCCAGATCAACAAGGAAGCGGAGGACATCCTGTACCCCAAATTCGGGAGGATGGCATAGGGCGTAGGCTGTGTTTACATACGCCTTAAAAAGCGCCACCCGGAGGATACAAACACAAACACCCTGAAGGCTGGAGAGATGAAGGAGGACCTGAAAACGATAAAGCTTGGAATCGGGTGACACGGAAGAGGAGGAGGATGCGGACGTGACTGTAGTGGCCGCTCCATCTCGGAAGGACGACTCGATTAGCCATGAAACTGAGAGTCCTTCAGATAAATCTTCATAAAAGCAAGTTAGCGCCGGCGAAGCTCATGCCAACACTGAAGGCAGGGCCCGTCGACGTGGCCTTAGTCCAGGAACCTTGGATTGCGTCGCGCAACAAGGTCTCAGGACTCCTAACTACAAATCATACTATATGACGACAGCGAGTAGAGCCAGAACAGCCATCCTGGTCAGGAAAGGTATCTACGCTTACCTCATGTCTAATTATAGTACTGATGACCTTACGGCGGTGGCGCTGGAGAGCAGCGGAGAGGAGCCAATACTCATGGTATCCTGTTACATGGCCCTCGACACCGACGCCCCACCACGGGAGCTCCGAAGAATGGTGGAGGAGGCAGAATTGAGAAAGAAGCCCCTCATCATCGGCTCGGATGCGAACGCACATCACACCGTGTGGGGCAGTAAGGACGTCAACGAAAGAGGCGAGTCACTGCTAGACTTCATTTTAAGCAAGGGTCTAACCATTAGCAATGACGGGGAGGAGCCAACATACTTAGGCCCAACCTCTACAAATGTGTTAGACTTAACCCTCAAAACGGAGGGAGGTCACGGAATGGAGGGTCCTGAGCAGACCCTCCTTCTCGAACCATCGGTACATTGAATTTCGGGTAAAATTCCATCGCAGTGACCACAAACTACCTCGAAGAAACCCCAGAAACACAAACTGGGAAAAATACGGCGACATAGTAAACAGAAAGCTATCAGAACCGCCTCGAATAAAGTCTCCCGAGGGCATTGAGCGGGCTCTAGAAAAGCTCAACATGACACTGATATAAGCGTTCCATAAATCATGTAAACTATCTCGCCTAAAAAAAGAGCTTCAGGGCAGCATGGTCAAAGCTGCGAGGTCCTCATTCAGTCCCCTAAACACCGCCAACGGCTTCTCCTATGCCGATGCTCTACGATCTGGAATGGATAATCCATTTCAGCCTAACTCACAAAGCGCTCAAATGGCCCCAGAACAGCCACATAGCAAAATGGAAACTATGATGCTTACCCTCCAACAAAGCATGATGGAGCTTATGTCATTCAAGAAAAAGACCATGCAAACACTTGTTCAAAATCAGAACATGGTAATACAGCTGCTCGTAGCACAACAGTCTAAATAATCTATGCAGACCCTACGAATATCAATGTGGAATGCCAATGGTGTCTTACGGCATAAACTAGAATTGTCACAATTCTTGAACGAAAACCTAATTGACGTTATGCTACTAGTGGAAACGCATCTTACAAGCAAATACAACTTCCAAATAAGAGGCTTTACAATATACCACACAGATCATCCGGATGGAAAAGCCCAGGGCGGAACCGGAGTTCTAATCAGAGAACGCATCAAACGTCATTTTCACAAAAGGTTTGCAACAAACTTCTTGCAGTCTACATCGATACAAACCCAATCAAGTAACGGAAGCCTTTCAATCGCTGCCGTTTACTGCCCTCCTCGCTTCTCAATCTCGGAAGGACAATTTATGGAATTCTACAACTCACTTGGCGATCGTTTCATAGCCGATGGAGACTACAATGCCAAACATACGCACTGGGGATCACGTCTAGTGACTTCCAAAGGAAGGCAATGCAATTATTGTACAATGCAATTATAAATGTGAGAAATAAACTGGACTATGTTTCCCCTGGAAGCCCCACATACTGGCCAACAGACCCACGCAAGCTCCCAGACCTTATTGACTTTGCGGTGACAAAAAACATACGTCGCAATCTAATAAGTGCTAGAGCAGTCTCGGACTTATCATCAGACCACTCGCCTGTGCTCCTAACTCTCTTTCAAAGCCCACAAATAACCGAACACCCCTTCAGTCTGACGTCGCTAAGAACGAACTGGTTAAATACAAGAAGTACGTGAGTGCCCAGATAGATCTCGCCCCGTAGCTAAACATGGAATCGGACATCGACTACACTGCGAGCGCCCTGGAAGAAGTACTCGTGGCGGCAGCCAAAATCTCTACTCCTGAAGGGAAGGAAGTAGACCGAATCAAATACTACAAATCAAATACTACAAATCCAATCAGCAAATCGAACAGCTCGTGCGAGAAAAGAGGCGCACGCGTCGTGATTGGCAAAAAAACAGATCACCAGCCTCAAAGCAACGCCTCAAGAAAGCAACCCGATCACTCGACCAGGCCCTGCACCAACAGGAAGAAAATGCACAGCTGAGGTACATCCAGAATCTTTCGCCAACGAGCACAAAGTATCCTCTGTGGAAGGCCCACGAAAGTCTTAGCGCCCCAATTGAAACGACCACCCCGATAAGAAACTCTTCGGGATGCTGGGCTCGTAGCGACAAAGACAGAGCTGAAACATTCGCTACACATCTCCAAAGTGTCTTCCAACCAAACCCTGCCTCTAACTCATTCGTCCTGCCACTAATCCAGCCAGAAGCTACCACTCTGCCAACTACCACTCCTCTACGACCAAACGAAATTAAAAAAGTAATAAGAGGGCTAAAACCAAAAAAGGCTCCCGGCGGCGACCTACTTACGCCAAAGATGCTGATCGAACTTCCAAAATGCGCTATAGATGTCATCTGTAAACTATTTAATGGAATCATTAATCTTGGCTATTTTCCAAAAAAGTGGAGGAAATCCATCATCATAATGATACCGAAGCCAGGAAAAGGCCACACAATTCCGACATCGTATAGATCAATAGGCGTTTTATCTTGTTTGTCTAAATTGTTTGAAAAATGCTTGTTAACTCACATAACATCACATCTGAAAGCTTGCAATATTATCCCGGCACACCAATTTGGCTTCCGAAGAAACCACGGAACCATCAAGCAAGTGAACAGATTACGCTCAGCCTTCGAACATTGAGAATACTATTTTTCTCAACGCATCTAAAGCTTTCGACCGAGTTTGGCTTAAAGGACTCATGCACAAAATTAAAACGTATTTGCCAACATACGCAAGCTACTGGAATCATACCTCTACAATAGGAAATTCTCAGTGAGATGCAACGCAGCTACTACGGGTGACTACATCATCGAAGCTGGAGTTTCACAAGGAAGCGCACTTGGCCCTTGTCTATATGTTTTGTATACTGCGGATATTCCTACGAACGTACAACTAACAACGTCAACGTTCGCCGACGACATCGCAATCCTCAGTCGCTCCAAATGCCCAACCCAAGCAACAAACCAACTCGCTATTCATCTCATAGCAGTGGCTGTCCGACTGGCGCATAAAATTAACGAACAAAAGTGTAAACATGTAACGTTTACTCTTAATGGACAAACATTCCCTTCGCTTTCACTAAACGGTGTGCAGATCCCTCAAGCTAACAAAGCAACGTACCTAGGCGTCCACCTCGAGACAACTAACCTGGCGTAAGCACGTCGAATGCAAGAAGATGCACCAAAACTAAAAGCCAGCAGCTGGTTAATAAACTCACGATCGCTACCGTGCCTGGACTATAAGTTACTACTCTACAATTCAGTCCTAAAGCCAATCTGGACGTATGGCTCCCAGCTGTGGGGGGGAACGCGAGCAGCAGCAACATACCACAGACATCATACAGCGCGCACAATCAAAAATCCTGAGAACTATCACTGGGGCACCTTGGTATGTTCGCAACGAAAACATCCACCGGCATCTTGGCTTCCTCGCAGTGAAAGACGAAATCCAGAAGCAAAAAGAGAAATCCAGAACAAAAAATTTCCTCCTGCGACGCAACGACCTCCCAACCCAGCAACCGATTCTTAGGGCCGTCTAATTCTGCACCAGTCAGCATGACTGTTAGTTAAGTTAAAAATTTAAGATTTTATATACCTCTACAAGACCAGGCTGAGCGACATCAAAAAAGATGTCCGCAAGGCCAAAAGAAACTCGTGGAAAACCTTCTGCTCCGGTATAGAGAGGACTTCAGAAACCACAAGGTTAGGAAAGCTACTAGCCGGAAAGCAGGTAGTTCAAACTAGTAGCAACCATAGAAAAAGCACTGCTCAATCGAGACTATGCGCTAGGGGAATTCCTAGACATATTCGGAGCAATTAACAACGTGTCAATGGAGATAATAATGCAGAGCCGCAGTACCCCAATAATCCGTAAACACCTGGATCCAAAATTTGCTGAGCTGCAGACGGATACAGGTGGAATGGGGAACCAGTACCATAACCATGGAAGCGAAAAGGGGGAAACCGCAAGGAGGTGTCCTGTCGCCCCTGTTATGGAACATAGTGGTTAATGATCTGCTGACAAAACAAAAACGGAAAGCCCCAAAGATAACTGCCTACGCAGACGACATAGGCATAATTATCGTGGGAAAATTTCCATCGATAATCAGCTCGGTGATGGACAACACACTCAAAGAAGTGCTACAATGGGCGAAAGAAGCCGGTTTGAGCATTAATGCGGACAAGACGAACCTCATTCTCTTCACAAAGAGATACAAGGTACCTCGGTAGACTCCGCCAAAAATAAATGGGACGCCATTGATCCCCAAGAACCGAATAAAGTACCTTGGAACGATCATTGACAGCAAGCTGAGTTGGAAACCAAATGTGGAAGAAAGGGCCAAAAAGGCAACCAATGCACTATATGCATCGCAGAAGATGCTGGGGAGCACATGGGGCCTATTACAAAGACTAACACATTGGATTTTCATATCGGTTGTGCGCCCCATCTTTCTATATGGGGCTCTGGTATGGTGGAAAGCAACCAAAAAGTCCACATACCTGAATATCCTGGAAAAGCCGCAAAGACACACGCTTCTCTGCATCACCGGTGCTATGAGAACGACGCCAACAAGGGCATTGGAAATGCTTCTGGGAATAAAACCGCTAGATATCCAAGCGCACCTAACGGCAAAAAAAACGGCTTAACGCCTATGTGCACAGGGCCAACTAGCAGTGCAAAACTATTGACACTGTGCCAAGGGGATTCATGTAGGCACAGAATACATGACCCCCAAACCAAACTTCACAAACATGTCTGCACTGCTGGGAAAGCATGAGGTCAGAGCAAAAGGTCACTAACATCTACACGGACGGTTCAAAGATGGACGAAGGAGTAGGGGTGGCAGTATACTGCAATAACCCACCCATATCGCTCTCTTCGAAACTACCAGACCACTACTGCATATTCCAGGCGGAAGTCTTCGCCATAAAGAAAGCTGCAGAGGAGGCCCAGAAGCTGGGAACAACGACCAAGGTCAATGTGTTTGTAGATAGCCAAACAGCTATCAAGGCACTAGAATCGAAAGCCATAAGGTCCAAAACGGTCCTGGCAAGCAGGGAAGCACTAGATATCTTAAGCACCCGCAAAGAGGTGCAGATCTATTGGATTCCCAGCCACCAAGGATTTGAGGGCAACGAAATGGCAGACAAACTGGCAAAACGAAGAGCGCTAGACCAAAATGGCGGAGTGGAGGACGTACCAATATCACTACGCACCCTATACTCCAAAATGGAGGCTAAAGCTCTAATGGAAGCAAACAGTAGGTGGGCACACACCAAGAACTGCAAAATATCCAGAACCATGTGCAAAACACAATGCCAAAAAAGGGCTTCGTTCCTAATGAAGCTACGGAGGCAAGACTGCAGATTGTACCGCTAAGGACATTGCCGCTAAGGACATTGCTGGTCTATGCGCGACACTCTCCCTTCAAGGAGAGGTCAACCGGTCATAATATAACATAACATATCTGTATGTATACACATGCGAATGATTTAAAGTCAACAGAGAGGCGAATGACGTCACCCCAGCATGTGCGGCATGCCGTTGCCTAGGGAAGGGGTGGGAACAACTTTAATTGGCTATATCTTCTATATATATATATATTTTTTTTTTTTTTCGCGCGGTCCCGTTGCAACTTCCCACCTCCCGCCCAACCGACCGAGGGGCGCGCCGTGTGTCGTACGGCTCGAGACGCGGGGATAGACCCGAAAGAAAATACGAGGAAAACTTGATAGAAAGAAAGAATACGAGGAAACTAGTTTAGATGATGTTGTGATAGGTAGATTAGTATTAGGGTTTTAAGGTTGTTAGGATTAGAGTTAGAGGTAATGGTGAAAAGTGCATTGTAGTCCGAACATAGCACCTTAAAAGGATCATGCAGGGCGTAGTTCGTTCTACAATGTGGTAATTTAAGGGGGATGAAATTGCGAATTAGTCTACAGGGCACGGTGAAATTTAACTGGGCTACTAACTTTGTACAGTCAATTTCACCTCGTATTAGTTTATTAATAAATACGACGCCAAGCATCGTTCTACGGTTAGTAAGGGTAGGTAGGTTTATTAAAAGTAATCTACTATGGTACGAGGGAAGGTGTTGGTTTGCATCCCAGTTAAGGCCACGAAGTGCGAAAATGAGAAAGTTTTTTTGCACCGATTCAATGCTGTCTTTGTGAACCCCGTATTGGGGACTTCAGACACATTCCAGAATCGGACGAACCAATGGCATATATAAATTTTTAGTGAGGTATGGGTCATTAAACTTTTTCGAGCATATTTTCACAAATCCCAGTACACCCCTGGCTTTGTTAACCATACACGATATATGGTAGGTAAATTTAAGTTTAGGATCCAGGCGGATGCCAATATCGTCAAAAAGCTTTAAACGATCCAGGGCGTCTCCATTTAGGTAATAAGTAGCAAGCATGAGATTGCAACGACAGAAGGTCATTGTCTTGCGCTTCGAGCCATGAAAAGTTTTTTATAGTGATTGGGAGATCGTTTATAAACAATGTGAACAAAAGCGGACCGAGGTGACTCCCTTGTGGGACACCAGACGTGACGCTGACCACATCCGATAAAGAATTTTTAATAGGACTCGCTGCGTCCTGCGACCAGTCAGGTAACTACGGATCCAACTAAGAATATCTAACGGAAAACCCAACAAATCTAGTTTACATAGGAGCAGGGAATGGTTTACAGAGTCAAATGCCTTGCTGAAGTCGGTATAGATACCATCTGTTTGACGATTTTTTTTGAAACCGCTAATTATGAAGGAAGTCAGTTCCAAGAGATTGGTGGTACTAGATCGTCGGCTTATAAATCCGTGTTGGTAAGGAGAAATTACCGATCTACAAAGGTGCTGCAGGTGAGGGGTAATTAATTTTTTAAAAAGTTTCGGAATGGCGGATAATTTTGAGATACCTTTGTAGTTTACCGCGTCCGATTTTTTACCTATTTTATGTAAAAGAGTGATGAAAGATTCCTTCCAGATTAGGGGGAACATAGAAGTTTCCAATGAAAGATTGAATAATTTTAGGAGCGACTTGCTCAGATTCTTGGCCCAGTACCTTAGCACACATGTACTCCATCAGGACCTGGCGAAAATGTTGGCTTTACCTTATGAAGATCCTTTAGTATCCCATCCTCGGATAATGAGGGGCAGAAGATGAGATTCGAATTCGGTAAATCATAGGCATAAGGCTGAGTTGGGTCAACTACAGGTGAATAAGTTGTTTGAAAAACTTGGCAATGAGATCGGTCATGGCCTGAACATTAGTTGCGTTGTACCTTCAAATGTGAGAGGGGCTAAGGATGTAGAAGGCTTACGTTTGGTGTTAACAAAGTTATAAAACTGTTTCGTATGAGAGAGGCTAAGGATGTAGACGTTTGGTTTACGTTTGGTGTTAACAAAGCTATAAAACTGTTTCGGATCCTTCCTAAACTGAACCCGACAACGAGAAATATAATCCTTATAACACCGCGCGTTTTGCACGGTAAAATTCGACCGGGCTATTGAATACTGTGAGTACGTGCTTGACGATCAGTGGACTTGGACTGCCCCTAGCTTTTACCATTTCGTAGATATAGATTTTTTTGCAAGTACTAGGGCGGAACGGGGCCCAGATAATATATAATACCATTTGTACCTTAAGGTATAAATACATGCGATATGGTATCCTATATACGGCTATATAGCACTGGTGGTGGCTAATAAAAACCCTATCGTCCGATCATTATGAAATCTACATTATTCATTACATTTTGTATCAAAAATGAAATAGTTGGTTCAAGGTAAGAAGAATTGTCTGTAATTTTTATCATTTTGGAGAGCGACATGACGACAGGCAGGTAAGGCTAGATATCGGCTGATCAAGAATATCAATTTATGTGGGCTCGGAGATGCCTCCATCTGTTGTGCATCACATTTACTTTTGGACCTGTTGAAAACCCCATGAGAATAGCGCAAGCAGTTTTTGCTCCGGCTATCGGCTCGGCTACTTATTTAGGTGACTCCCTCTTTTGCGTAGCCCAGACTTTAAATTCTTTAAATTTCCTTGCGCGCTGCATCTTGAGCTTCTATGCTATAATCCGCTAGGATTGCCACCACTCAAGTGGTGGCTAATAAAAACCCTATGCTCTCGTGGTATAAGTTCCGGGCACATCTGGTGTTGCCGATGGTCTCGTCACGCCTTCCTTTCCTGTAGCCAAACTTACATATCAACATGCATCGATACCTTTAACAAGAGATAATCCCAGCATCCATGGATAGCTGTCGCAAACAAAACAAACATTCTAGCACATTAAAAATTTTAATACAGACGCATACGGAAACATTTAGGCACTATCTTAAGGCCTTTCATAGAACAAAACAACAAAGTCAGAACGATTTTTGACACATTTAATAGCATTGAAATTTTGGGCGCAGCAAAATTTCGGAATTTGGTGTTTGGAGGTGTGTGTGTGTACAGAAGTGCGCGCATGTTTCTATGGAGAAGCTTGTGGGCGCAACTAATTTTTGTCATTTTCACGAAGAAAAGTGGGCGTACCCGGCTGATTTTCTCAACACTGATAGATAATGGCCCTACAAATATACTATCTAATAGAGCTAAAATTGTGGAATCCACAATTTCGAGATTTGCGGGGGTGCGGAGGGAGGTAGCCGATTTTTAAAATTAACTTGTGCTGAACTGGTATCCCTAGAATCAGAATGTGCAATTAGATTTTCTCTATCTATTATAGTTTCCAAAATCTAGGCGTTCATACGGACAGACATGGCGGTTGATGCTGATCAAGAATTCCTATATATATGTCGGATCTTAAATTATGGTAGTCAGTGTAAAGGAATTAAATCCAATACGTGTACCAAGTAACAATTCTCGTCTCTGCATTGTTACGGTTGTTTGTTACGCTTTGTTCCATCTATACGCCAGATGGCCGGGATAGTTCGATGCGAATATGAAAGAGAGATGTTGAGTGAGGTTAGAGGTTTGAGAGGAAGATACGCACTACTATTATGATTGAGCCACTGCGAGAGACAGAGATACAAGTATTTTCGTTGCTGCATTCGGAGAGCTTTTTTGGTAAGCTAGAATGCTGGCGGGCAGTTTCAAGTTGGCAGTGGCATGATCAAGTGTATTAGCCGTATACAATCTGCGCAATTAATATGAAAAATCATAACACAAATCCGACATCAGAAGTGGGATCAGTGCCAACTCCTGCATTTTCTGAAGATCACTATTATGGAACTGCAAAATCGTAATTGCACAGATCTGCTATCCCGGAATTAATTGGGAGCAGTTTAAAGAACTATTTTTACAGCGTTTCGAGATTAAGGAAACGCCGGCAGCTCTGTTCCTGGATCTGCTGAACAGCCGTCCAGCTCACAATGAGCGCCCTGCAGTGTACGCAAGCCGTATCGTGACGTCACTGACCAAAAAATGGCGCAATATGAACGCCGAGGAAATAGCTGTATCCGTGGTACTTGCGCAATGCTTTGTGGCTGAGCCAAAGGGAATTTTGACACACCAGGGTAAGATCTTTCCTATTTGTTTTGACTCTGGAGAATGCTCGCCTATTCGAAGTAGTGTTCCCAATACATTTGATGGCAAACTTATTAATAATATTGTCATAATACTAGGTATTGGCGATGCTGACATTTCCAGTAATCTACAAAAATTATCTAAATGTATTATTAATGGAAATATTGTAGAAATACTGTTTCATGTCATAGCAGATAGGCATCTCACAAATGATATTGTAATTGGTAGGGAAATCCTTAGTCAAGGATACGAAATCATCTTGACGCCTGATAAATTTTAATTTGTTAAGTCTAAATCCGTAAACGTCTGTAAAGTATCTGAGCCATCTGCCTTGTTACTTAATGTTGATACTGAAATGATTGGTAATGACAAAGAAAACTTAATTAAATTACTTAAAGACTATTCATTTTACTTGGCTGGATATTTTTACTTGTCTGGATATGGCTAGTGGATACCATCAGATACCCGCGTTTGTAACACCTGATGGGCACTATGAGTATCTGACAATGCCATTTGGCCTCAAGAACGCCCCGTCTATTTTCCAGTGAGCCATTATAAACGCATTGGGAAATCTGGCATATTCTTATTTAATAGTCTATATGGACGATATAATGGTGGTGTCTTCTACCATAGAATTAGGTATGAAAAGATTGAGGATTGTGTTGGATGTATTGACTGCAGCGGGATTCTCTTCTAACATAGCAAAATGTGGATTCTTGAAAACTACTGTACAATACTTGGGGTATGACGTACGAACTGGAGAGTTAAGGCCTAATCCGCGAAAAATTCTTGTGTTTAATCCCTTGCCACCACCGCAAGCAGTTCGTAGCGTAGGACAGTTTATAGGATTGGCGTCTTATTTTCGAAAATTCGTGCCTCGGTTCTCACAGATTATGAAACCAATATATTCCTAACTTCGAGTAAAAGTACGTTTCATTGGAATAACGACTTGGAAGATTTAAAAAAAAATATTATTGCTATCCTTGTAAATGAGCCTGTACTAGTTATTTTTGATCCACAACATCCAATACAGTTACACACAGATGCAAGCTCTTACGGTTATGGTGGAATGTTAATGCATCGAATCAATGGCAGTCCTCATGTAGTAGAGTATTTTAGTAAAAATACTTCCCCTGCAGAGTCTAAATACCATTCATACGAATTAGAAACCTTGGCAGTGGTAGAATCCGTTAAACAGTTCCGTCACTATTTAGTTGGTCCTACGTTTGTAGTGTATACTGATTGTAATTCTCTTAAATCATCGCGGACAATGATCGATCTAACACCAAGAGTGCATCGTTGGTGGGCGTATTTGCAGTCGTTTGATTACAAAATCGAATATAGGGAATTTTTTGTGGTTTTTTTTCGAAAAATCATAACAAGGAACCCACCAAAGTTAAAAAGTTTTTAGTCCCTGAAAAGCGTGTAAACTTGGCAGAAATCTCAAGTGACTGGCTTGCTACTGAACAGCGCCAGGATACTGATATCATTGATGGTGCACAGACTTATGAGTTAAGAAAAGGTCTTGTTCCGTAAAGTTCAGAGAAATGGAAGAACCCGTTGTTTGTCAGTAGTGCCCCATGCATTTCGATGGTCAGTAATAAATCAAGTGCGTACCGAAGGATGGGTCGACTTGGCTGTGCGCCTGCAGTACGCGCTAATTTTTCGACGGATGGAAGTAAAAAAAAGAAAAATAAGATGACGTCATCGGTTAAATCTTTAATTGAACATATCTTCTATATATATTGTAATCGTAATTTTGCATTCATTTGTTTAACGATTACCGCACTTAAAATTATGTCTTTAGCTGTTACCATCTAGAAAAAAAAACAATTTTTTGCAAATTCAAAGGCGGAAAGGGACGTGGCAAAAATGTAGAAGAAAAACCATTAGTCGAATTTTGTCTGTAGCTCTTATTTTACTCAAGTTATGGTCAATTATGTAGAGGCATGTACAGTTTTATGCCAATTGAGGGCCGTTGAAAAAATTTTAAATAAACTAGCTAGATCAACTCGGCTGTTGATGCTGATCAGAAATATATTTACTTTATGGGGTCGGAAACGCTTCCTTCTCCCTGTTACATATATGACATTCGCACGAATTCAATATACCCTTATTGTTTTTTAAAAGAACCGGGTATAATAAGAAAGGAAATTTGGCGGCGCAGGAGAGTCGAGTGTGAAGCGTACACCGGAGGACCAGCAGCAACTAGGCAGAGGGAAACGGGAGGCAAACGACGGCAACGCGAGCGCAAGGGTGTGCCAGTATTAACGAGGGTCAATAGGGACCCACCAGGATTAACAAGGATCAGCAAGGACTCAGGATAATCAAGGGACACTACGGAAACGGCGTGGATCCTCAACCGGAAAATGCAAGGAACGGGGCGTCCGGGAATACCGTGGCGAAGCGAAGCAGAAATTATCAGCGAGAGCTTATAATTCGCGGCCTTTGTCGTGCACCGAACGAGAAGGATTTAGTGCGAGAAGGAGTTTCGTGTGGCTACCGTCGAGTCCTATCCACGAACTCTTCTCGGTATAACGAGAGCAAGATGTGACTGCTCCGAGCCAGCCAGCATCGCTCGACCTGTGACGGCCACCGGACCAAGCAAATCGGGCAGCGCACAACCCCGCAGGCCAAGTAAAACGGGATAATAATAACGGCAATTGCCCTGACCAAAACAGAGCCGCGGAGGGAACAGGGAAAACCCACTAAACGCCAGCGCCGACTTAACTTTTGTCATCGAACCTCCACTGCTACCGCATAACTCGACATTTTCATTACAAAATTTGCAATTAGTTTTTCCCGAATTTAACGCCTGCTGCCGATAACATTAAAATCGACTTTTAAATAAACTTGACTCTTCACCCTAATTTTAAACTCAGACTAAACACTTGCAGCGATGGAAAACACACGGGTTTGCTCGATTGTGTTTTTTTTGCATAACATTGCTTATTTGGGGACAACTGAAGAGCACTAAGCTAAGGTTACGGGAGGAAGGTGCGTGCTCTCTTCACATGACTTTCTGGGAATCGAGTGGAGCACAGTGAATAAATTGGATAATTTCCTGCACGTTGTATTCGATGCTCGTGTTTGTCTGTCATTGCGAAGGATAATATTTGATGATTAGTTACTCCATATAAATAATTTCGTAGTATATAATATGACCAAACTGTGTCTAGCAGTTTCTTCTTGTTTGTGACATAGACTTTTTCTGTGAGAACACTATAAGCATGCTTTCATACTAAAATATTATTAGATAAGCATAAGAAACAATTCAAACCTTTTCCTACAGTAATCATATTCCATTACAGTTGCTGATAACTTGGCGCGCACCTCCACGTGATACATGGAACGGCGACATTTTGGGGTACACAATCGCGTATGGAAAGCGTAGTTCTTTAAATGATTTAAAAAACCATACTAAGGTTAATAATTTGCGAATCGATGGTTTCAATGATTTTCGATTGGTTGGATTGGAAAAATACACTCAATATGCAATCTCAATATCAGCATACAATTCAAAAGGAGAAGGGCCAGACAGCGATGTAGTTTTGGGACATACATTGGAAGACACACCGTCAGCAAGCCCTCAATCAGTTTCGTGCCTTGCTCTAACAGCCCAAAATATACAAGTACTCTGGCAATCTCCTCCTAAAGACCAATGCCATGGAGTTATCCAAGGGTATAAGATATTTTATGAGTCGATAAATGTGCACAATGAATATACAAATCGTGAAACAAAAATAACTTCAGCTCTTAACACAGTTTTGCATGGTCTGCTACCATTTACTAATTATAGCGTTGAAGTATTAGCGTTTACTCGAGCTGGTGAAGGAACGTTAAGTACTCCTATTTCATGTATTACTGAAGAAGCTGTTCCAGATGCACCAGAACGAGTAAAATCTATTGTTAGCTCTGAATCATCTGTAATTATAAGCTGGCTTCCACCACGCCGACCTAACGGACTTATCATTAACTATAATGTGTACATAAGAATTCTTGAAAAAAATATTGAGCAAAAAATACTTAAAGAAATGTTGCCGGCACAAAACAGATATTTTGAAGCAAGAGACCTGGACCTAAAGGAATCATATGAAGCTTGGGTAACTGCATCGACAAGAGTTGGACAAGGCCCAAGCACGCCAGTCCTTCAACTTATTCCCAACTCTTTAGTGCCAGCAACTATAGTGTCATTTAGTCAGATATTTCGTGTAAGTTGGGGAGTTGATGTTAAGCTGCCGTGTTTTTTCGTAGGAAAACCTAAAGCTACAGCAGAATGGACATTTTTTGGAAATCAATGGAAGAACACATTTAAAATGGAAACAAATATAGATAATACTTTAAGTGTTCATAACGTTCAAAGAGTTAATGAAGGGAATTATTCTTGTAAGGTTAAAAATACTGTTGGCTCTGATCAAATAATTTATAAGTTATTTGTTAAAGGTAAATATATAATATATATTATATGGTTTAGGTTAAATAACTGCAACGTGATTAATTTTTTTTTCAGTTCCACCTTCAACACCAATTCTGTCTGTTACCTCTATACAACAAACGTCTATATCTCTACAATGGCGAGTGGATGATACAGGTGGCACAAAATTAAAAGGATTTGTTTTAAAATTTAGACAAGAAAAAGCCCTATGGGAAGAAATTGTTTTAGATGGACGCCTAAATTCATATGTTATCGAAAATTTAGACTGTGGGTCCCGTTATCAATTTAGTATGATCTCATTTAATGCAATCGGTAGAAGTCCATCAAGTAAAACTGAAAAAGTAAAAACCAGAGGTAAAAATCTAAACCAATTTGTATATTTAATTAATTTAAAAAATTTCTAAATATTTATAATTTTTTTCAAAAAGGGGACACGCCAATACCGCCGCCGGTTGATAGATTAATCCGTTTAAATATAACATCAATCTCATTGGATCTATCTTCGTGGAATGATGGTGGTTGCCCCATTTCACACTTTGGTATAGAATTTAAGCTGCACGAATCGTCAAGTAAATGGATTATTGTTTCGAACAAAATAGAATCACACGTATGTTGTATATAAGGTCTTTTTTCCCATAATAATTTCATTATATCTTTAGGCACGGTATGTTATCGGCGATTTAGAACCAGGAACATCTTATAACTTGCGTGTAACGGCTCATAATAATGCTGGATCAACTAATAAAGAATTATATTTTACCACACTTAATATTAATGAATTCAAAAATAAAATCGCTTCCGATGAGCGGCAAATTGACAAATCTATATTTACCGATTCACAGCTAATTGCTGTTATTGTAACCTCAATTTTCGGAACTATTCTTGCATTGGCAGGAGCTTTTCTATGCTTTAAAAATTGTACGTAAATAGTTCAATATTTTATAAAATTGTATTTAATACATTTTTTTTAAGATACAGTCCCAGTAGCAAACGCTGATACACTAAGAACCCGTAATTTGACTGGGGAAAAGGAAATCCAAAACGGCGACTTTTATGGGACTGTTCGAAAATCTTGCCATTTGTCGCCGCCCGAATCGGAAATTGCACATGGGATCGAAGCCTCCAATCGGGAAGATATATATCCGTATGCGACATTTCATTTACCGGAACATGAGAATCAATCTGAAAACATATCATTAGGTCATACTGGTAAAAGTTTGAATTTGTATGATTCTCAATATATCGATAAAAATACCTTATACAACGGTAAAATTGAAGTACAACATTCTTCAACCTTTAATATTAGCGAAATGCATCCAAACAGCGGAGGTATTAAATTAAATACAAGTCAAATAAAAATGAATCATAATTTTAAGATTCTCAAGTCAGAATCGGAAGAATATGATAGTTTGAATAGTGACAGTGATCGAAGTAATGAACGGATCCGACTTCAAAAGCTCTTACGAAATGAATTGCCGGCAAAGAATAGTAAGTTTAATTTTAAACTAATTATTATAAAGTATTATTAAATTATTATTATATTTATTATTAAAATTGCAGTTTTACAACATGAATTTTTGCTTATTATTATGAAATCCAATTTTATCGTAGATTATCCTCTTTCCTCTTTCTTTGAATAGTAAGCTCACCAATCTTTTTACTAACAGTCTTACCTTTGCATCCCAGGTTATAGGGTTCACAGAAACTTGGCTAAAATTGGATATACTTAACTCGAAAATTTTCCCGAATAAGTACTCCATTTTTAGGGGCGATCGTCCTCACCGAAGAGGGGGAGGAGTACTAATTGCTATTGACTCCAAACTCGTTTCGGATGAGGTTAATCTTGAATTCGGAGATATCGAATTCATTTGTGTTCAGATTAAATTTCGTAAACTTAGCTCATTCATAACATGCTCTTACATACCCCCTTCGTCTGAGTTGCCAACATATTGGCTCCATTTGGCAGCGAATCAATCAGTATCCAACTTATTGTCCGACACGGACCAATTGGTAGTTCAGGGAGATTTTAGTCTACCTTCAACTTCCGGTCCACTTCTAATAGTTTATCTTCTTTAATTCCCACCGTACATCATGACTTTACTGCGGGCATGTTAGACATGTCACTCGCACTGGTTAACAATATCACAAATTCTTTAGGTTGGTATCTAGACTTATGCTTTGTCTCGGATCCTTATCCAGGGCGTCACCTCTCATTTACCCTGAAGATCCTTACCATCCCTCATTAGCGATAAGGATGGAATTTTGAAGGACTTAACTACAATATTTTAACGTACGACTGGTCCGATCTATACAATTGCACGGATATGGCCGTTGCCATACAAATCTTCTATAGTGCATAGGACTCTTTCTTTGATTAAATAAAGAGTTCTGGCGGGGTATCCACTTACAAGTGACGATCCGCCTTGGTATACCAAGAACCTAAAAAACTTAAAAAGTATATACTTAAAGCTAGTTAAAAAATTTAAAAAGGAAGAGAGTTCTGCGAATTACTCACAGTTCTCAATAGCCCGGTCGAATTTTACCGTGCAAAACGCGCGATGTTATAAGGATTATATTTCTCGTTGTCGGGTTTAGTTTACGCAGGATCCGAAACAGTTTTATAACTTTGTTAACACCAAACATAAACCTTCTACACCCTTAGCCTCTCTCATACGAAACAGTTTTATAACTTTGTTAACACCAAACGTAAACCTTCTACATCCTTAGCCTCTCTTACATTTGAAGGTAAAACGGCAACTAATGATCAGGCCATGACCGATCTCATTGCCAAGTTTTTCAAACAACTTATTCACCTGTAGTTGACCCAACTCAGCCTTATGCCTATGATTTACCGAATTCGAATCTTATCTTCTGCCCCTCATTATCCGAGGATGGGATACTAAAGGATCTTCATAAGGTAAAGCCAACATTTTCGCCAGGTCCTGATGGAGTACATGTGTGCTAAGGTACTGTGCCAAGAATCTGAGCAAGCCGCTCCTAAAATTATTCAATCTTTCATTGGAAACTTCTATGTTCCCCCTAATCTGGAAGGAATCTTTCATCATTCTTTTACATAAAAAGACATATAGACAATGCACTTTTCACCATTACCTCTAACTCTAATCCTAACAACCTTAAAACCCTAATACTAATTCACCTATCACAACAACATCTAAACTAGTTTCATCGTTTTCTTTCTTTCTATTAAGTTTTCCTCGTATTTTCTTTGGGTCTATCCCAACGACTCGAGCCGTACGACACACGGCGTGCCCCTCGGTCGGTTGGGCGGGAAGTGGGAAGTTGCACGTAAGGCAACGGGACCGCGCGAAAATAAGTCGCATTGAAAGTCTTAAAAAAAATTAAAAAATAATATTTATATTCCCCTTTTTGCTGGTACTATATGCAAATGAGCTGGCCTCGTGAATTTAATGGAAAGGGCTGAATTTACAGATTTTTTTTAGTAAGTATTTATATATAGTTGGTCCAGCCCAAAATTACAAAATTAGAGTCAGTTCACCCTCATGAAACCCAATTATTAACTGCCCTGCGCGGCAATTCTCTTAGAAAATGTATCTAGATACATCGCTATATTCTTCGTAAGGCCAAGCCCATTTTATACCATGTACCTTAAGGTACAAAGGTACATAAGTACATACATATGTCCGTTATTGTAAAAATGTCTGAAGAGCATAATTTTTTTGTTCGATTGCCCAGAGCTTTTATACCATGAATCGATATAGCCATGTCCGTCTGTCTGTCTGTCTGTCCGTCTGTATGTATGAACACGTCGTTCTCCGAGATGGTAAGAGCTAGAGGTGTAATACTTTTTGCCCGTTCAATGCGTACGTACTCGTAGATCGAGTTTATTTCAAATTCTTGCCATGCCCCTTTCCGCCCTCTTATTTGCAAAAAAAAAACAATAGCTCGAAATGGTAAAAACTGGAGGAATAATTTTGAGACCGCTGAGTCCAGTGATCGTCAAACTTGTACATGCAAAATTACGTCCAGATCGGACAATAAATATAGATATTTGCCTTTTTCTCATCCCTTCCCTAGGCATCTGCATTCCGACTATAGCGTTTCTACTTGTTTATTACCGTTGCAACTTTGGTCGTTTTTTATCGCATATTACAAGTCGCTCGTCGCAAATCGATTCTTCGATCGCTTCTCGATTGTTTGTTAATTTCATAAATATAATCGCGGAAATTATAAATTAAAAATAATATAAAATACTGAATATACTTCCGTCTTAATTCGCAAATATAGTTGACGAAAAAGCTTGTAGGCTCAACGGTTCCGAAGTCCGAAATTATTATCTAAACAAACTGAACCCCCCTCAAATGCAAACGGCCTATCAGGCCACAACCAAATTTGGTGCCTAAGAAATTCAACTCCTAGCTGTGACCGTAATGTATACAGAAACTTTGGTTGATGCAGTAGCTTCTGAGTTTGTATCTCAGTGGTTCAGTTTATTTAGATAAGTTTGGACTTTGGACTTAACGGAAGTTTATGTCCAAGGGATTGGGATAAGTGGATAATTGAAATTAATGGGTTATTAGAGTAGTGGAAATTTCCATTACGGTTTGTTTACGGTCAGTGAATTATTAAGTATTGTGAAATACATCATGTGTACTTAGGTTTAGGTTGGACAAATTGAGAGATTTGGGTGTGGATATGTCACTTCACCATCCTTACAATATTGGGTAAAGAATTGCCACGTTTGGTACAGGATTGTTGTTTTCGACCTTTGACATTTCTATTGTATCTTAGTTTATATTGGTTGTTTTTTTGAATTTTACAATGATTTGTTTTGGAATAGTATTAAATTTGTAAATTAACAAGGTTGTAACAAGGAAAGCAGAAATTACAAGTTGTCATAGTTATTATTTCAAGAGTTTTGTTCTTTCCTATGTGTTCATTTATTAACTCTTTTGTTTGCAAGTATTCTAGAGTTTTTAACTTAGTTACATTATTTTGCGGATGTATCGTATTTGAGAATGTTGACAGTGTATTTGTAATTAAGATTTCATTTAATGTCATAATGCAATTATTTGACCTAACGGTATTGTTGCCTTCAATTATAATTCTTCTGTCTATACAATTTTTATTTCATGCTGTTTTTGGTAAATTCCATGTTAATATTATATTTGGATCTACAAATATGTTGTCATAATTTTTGTGTTTTTTTGTGTAACTACATTCTGGGTTTGCTTGGTGTAATATGCTTATTATACATTTATTTGTTACAATTTCCTTTTTTGTTACAGTTTAAATTTTATATCTAGTATAAAATATTTATCGTAAATTATTTCAGTTAAAATATTATTTTCACTATTTAAGAATAGAACTATTTGAAGAATAGGCGTATTTACGCATTGACTTGGGATTTGAGAATCCCAATAATTAAGATTTCGTTTGTATCTTATTAAACCATGTAGAGGTTTTAACATCTAGGAGTTTAGTATATATATTCTTGATCACCTTGAACACCTCGTTCTCGGATATGGTAAGAACTAGAGGTGTAATTCGTTTTTGCTTTTGATGTGTTATTTTTGCAGGCATAGCTAGATTATTTCAAATTTTTACCACGCTCCTTTCCGCCTTCGTAATTTGCATAAAACTGTATTTGTATTTTCTTCGATAACTTGGACAAAATAAGAGCTAGAGACCTATTTCTTTTTGCATTAGATCCGTTTAACTATTACGCAAATAATTTCATTCTCGGATTTTAGCCACGCCCCTTTCCGCCCTTGTGTTTGAAAAAAATCTATATCTCAAAAATGGTTCAATATTCTAATATAATATAGTCAAATAAAAAATCAGTTTTTTTAGCTCTTTTCTACATTAGACAATTTAAATTTGAGGGACGCCATTTCTTTAGCTCTGATCTATAATAGTTTAAAATACTTAAACCGGTTTAACAAAAAAACGTTATTTTATATGTTTATATCCTTTATTCACTTATGCACTAAATGGTAAAACTTAAGCTAAGAGCGACCAAAACCTTAACGCCTGGTTAAACGGTGCATGCTGGACAGAGTATAACTGACTATATGATATCTTTATTACTATTTATTTCAGAAGAAGCAGAAGATAGTACCAAAATGAGCCGATAGTAGATTCTCTTAAATCTCAACAATTAAATTAATGGAGTTTGAAGATTGGTAAGTTGTTTTCAATAATTGATTGAATATTCAAAATATGATACGGGAATTTTATTTAAATGCATGGTACCAACACCAACATTTATTAAGCAGGGAATCCGTTATTTTTATACCATGTACATTAAGGTACAAATGGTATATTAAGTTTGTGCAAAGTATGTAACAGGGAGAAGGAAGCGTTTCCGACCCTATAAAGTATATTATATTCTTGATCAGCGTCAACAGCCGAGTCGATCTAGCCATGTCCGTCTGACCGTCTGTCCGTCCGTCTGTATGTATGAACACTTCGTTCTCGGAGATTTTAATAGCTAGAGGTGTAATTCTTTTGCTTTAGTGTACGCAGGTCGAGTTTATTTCAATCTTGCCACGACCCTTTCCGCCTTCGTAATTTGCATAAAACTGTATGTTCTTCGATAACTTCGACAAAATAAGATTTTTGCATTAGATCCGTTTAACTATTACGCAAATAATTTCATTCTCGGATTTTAGCCACGCCCCTTTCCGCCCTTGTATTTGAAAAAAATCTATATCTCAAAAATGGTAAAAGCTAGAGACATCATTTTAAGTCTGCTAAGTCCACTGATCGTCAAACCGTGTATGCAAAATTACGTCGAGATCGGACAATAAATATAGATGATATGACCAATTAAAGTTTTACCCACCTCTTTCCACGGCAACGGCAAGAGAGGTACATGGTATCTCGTTGTCGAGAAATCTCGACTACTGCGTTTCTACTTGCTAAATCTACAGTGAGTCATACTGAAGTGTATGCAAGTGAGCACGTTCTGATTGTTTAGATGTCAACAAACAAAAAATTTGATTATTTATTTGAAAAAAATACAAATATATATCATATATCGCATATATCATTATGGTCTTTGGCGATACCGGTTGTTGAAGGCATTGATTGCTACCTTTCGTTAAATAGACCCCGACTGCGTCTCGTGAATGCCAGATCACTGCTCGGGTCCAGTTTTCTTATTTTTTCCAGCGATGTGAAGATTTTGCATACATATATGGCTGTCGCTTCATGATAAGAGCTGGGCAGAGATAGAGAATATGCTCTTGCGATTCTTTCTCTCCTGGCTCCTTGCATGGCCGACACCCATCATTCCCTGTAAGGCCCAGTTTTTGCGCATAGACTTGCAGAAGGCAGTAGCATGTGAGTAGGTCGAATAGCAATATACCGTCGTGCCTCTGTAGCCTCAGTATAACCGATGTCCGTATTTGAAATTGTGTTTTGCACATGGTTCTGGATATTTTGCAGTTTGCTCCATTAAAGCTTTAGCCTCCATTTTGGATTGTAGGGTGCGTAGCGAGATTTGTACGTCCTCTACTCCGCCATTTTGGTCTAGCGCTCCTTGTTTTGCCATTTCGTTGCCCTCAAATCTTTGGTGGCTGGGTATCCAATAGATCTGCACCTCTCTGCGGGTGCTTAAGAGATCTAGTGCTTCCCTGCTTGCCAGGACCGTTTTGGACCTTACGGCTATAGATTGTAGTGCCTTGATAGCTGTTTAGCTATCTACAAACACATTGACCTTGGTCGTTGTTCCCATTCTCTGGGCCTACTCTGCAGGAAAGTTATTAGGAAAGTTATGACGAAGACTTCCGCCTGGAATATGCTGCAGTGGTCTGGTAGTTTCGAAGAGAGCGATATGGGAGGGTTATTGCAGTATGTTGCCGCACCTACTCCTTCGTCCAACTTTAAATCGTCCGTGTAGATGGTAATGCTCTGCTGCGGAGCGCCAGTCATCCTTTCCCAGCAGTCCACCCACGTCTGTGAAGTTTGGTTTGGGGGGGCACGGACTGCCTACATGATTTCCCTCGCCAAAAGCACAGTGTCCATCGATCTGCACTATATTGGGCTATCTTGTACTATATTGGGCTACCTTTTTTGCCGTTAGGTGCGCTTGGCGTCTTTCGGTGCGCTTAGGTGCGCTTGGCGAAGGGTCTTTGTGACCCTTCCAGGATCTTCAGGTATGTGGACTTTTCTGTTGCTTTCCACCATAACAAAACCCCATAGAGAAGGATGGATTGCACAAACGATATGAACATTCAAAGTGCAAGTCTTGGTGATAGGCTCCATTCGCTACCCTCCATTTTCTGCGGTGCGCATTATGCATTGGTTGCCTTCTTAGCCTTTTCTTTCACATTTGGCCTTCAAATCAGCTTGGTGTCAATGATCGTTCCCAGTTACTTTATTCGGTCCCTGGTGATCAATGGTGTATTATTTAGTTTTGGTGGAGTCCAGCGGGGTACATTGTAAGTCTTTATAAAGAGAATTAGGCCCGTCTTGCCCGCAGTAAAGCTCAACACTTCTTAAAGGGTTTTGTCCAGGGCCGAGCTGATTGTCGATGAAAATTGACCCATGATAATTATGCCCATGTCATCTGCATAGGCGGTTATCTTCGGGGCTTTCCATTTTTGTTTCGTCGGGATATCATTAAGCACGATGTTCCATAACGGGGGCGACAGTACACCTGCTTGCGGTGTTCCTCTTTTCGTTTCATTGGTTATGGTAGTGGTTTCCCATTTCGCCTGTATCCGTCTGTAGGTCAGCAGATTTTTGATCCAGGTGTTTTCGGATTCTTGGAGTATTGTGGCTCTTAGGTTTTGCATTTTTTTCTCCATTGATACATTGTTAAATGCTTCGGAGATGTCTAGGAATGCACGTAGCGCATAATCTGAATGGAGCAGTGCATTTTCTATGGTTGCGCTGTTTCCACAGATTTACCTTTTGATATTAAGGCACCACCTGCTTGTTATTGAGCTGCGTGATTTGCATAGATTTGCTGTCCTTAATGCAACCTGGCAAGTGTGCGCCCAGAAGTGTTTTGACAGCGTCTTCGCTGTCTTTCGTTTATCGACAAGAGGTAAGCGTAGATGCCTTTAATGACCAGGATAGCTTTTATGGCTCTACTCGTCTTAAGACGCCCTTTCGGAGGTCGGCCACCACAGTCACGTCCGCATCCTCCTCCTCTTCCGTGTCCCCTAATTCCAGACTGGAGAGCTCTGGGATTTTGAGGTCCTCCTTCACCTCTCCAGCCTTCAGGGTGCTTGTGGTTATGTCCTCCAGGTTGCTGGTTTTTAACTCCAGTAGATGACATACAGGCCAATACCATTACGGGGCCACCACCATCTTTGAAGCACAGTATTTCGTATCCACTACACATGGGACTTTTCGCATGATCCAAAACTACATTTTGACTGGTGAGTAAATTACCGTGTTTCTGATGTATTAAGGTAGTGGATTAGTGGATTTTAATGTTTTTGGGGAATGTTTTTGTTATGGCCATTAACCCGTTGTATCCATATTTGATGATAATACTCAGATGGTTTGGTTTGGGGATTAATGAAGATTTCCCATTTTCCACCATCTCCGAAGTCAAATTTGGAGCCGATATGACGGAATTAATATAAATGTATGTAACAGGAGAAGGAGACGTCGCCGACCCCATAAAGTATGTATATTCTTGATCAGCATCAACAGGCGAGTCAATATAGCCATGTCCGTCTGTCTGTCTGTCTGTCTGTCTGTCTGACATATATGAACACCTCGTTCTCGGAGATAGTAAAAACTAGGGGTGACATTTTTTTTGCTTTTGGTGTGCTATTATTGCAGCAAGTTTTTATAGAGAAGCTTGTGGGCGCAACACAGTCTGATTTTCGCAACACAAATAGAGAATGGTCCTACCAATGTACTTTCCAAATTTGCCGTCTATCAGTTAAAACTGTGGATGCCACAGAATTTCGCAGTTTGCGGGGGTGCGGTGGGGTAGCTGATTTTGAAAATAAACTTGTGCTGAACGTATATCTCTAGAATCAGAATGTGAAATTAGTTTTTCTCCATCTATTATAGAGTCCAAAATATAGGTGTTCACATGGACAGACTGACGGACGGAAAGACGGACATGGCTAAATCAACTCGGCTGTTGATGCTGATCAAGAATATTGTAACGAAATTATAGCTTATTCCTGACTTATCAAATAACTATCAATTAAGCGGCCACACTGGTTTTGTTTTTTTTAAGTTTCTTCGCCGCTTTCGGCCCTCTTTTTTCTTAACCTCTTTTGTTCGTCATCTTGATAATGCGATCTCGGCGAGAACACACGTGCGCAGCCAATAAAGATTTTAAACGGAGATTGCGCGTAAGTCAGATTTTTCGGTGGCGTACGGTAGGGCTCCCTCAGTCCACACCATAAAGACAAAAACCGCTCGTCCAGTAACGGAACCCCCTAACCGAGGACCTGACATGCACATGCCGATTCCCTTTTGTTCAAGACCTTCGTGTCGCGCTTGCACAGCTGATCCGAACAGTTGCATGTGTAGACCGCTCCAACGCATTTTTCCGGTTGTGCTAGTTAAGCAAGTGGACTAGCCCTTAACTGTGGCATCTTGTTTGCAGTGACTCGCATGGTCACCGAGAGTCGCATACTGAACGGTACCTACAGTTAATCCACAGTCGAAAGCAATTAAAATAATTGTGGTGCAGCGGCGCTGGCTTGTGCTTTGCCGGCAGCCACGTGGTTGGAAAGCTTCCAAACAGCTGATGTTAGCCAGAAAGCCCTGGCTGGTTCGTTGGAATTTCCAAGACTCGTCCAACTAGGAAAAAAATCCACTGAACTTTCCAATCGGAAATGGATATCAACTCGTCTTCTAGGCAGCTTCCGTTTGAGAAGATAAAGGACTTGGCAGGTTTACCTGCCGAACTTCGTGCCTCTCTGGTTCACTCATTTAAGTTGAATCAATATAGTTCAATTGCAACTACAACGACAACAACGACTGCGAGCTCTAATAAGGCTCACACTCATTGTACCACCACCTACACGCTGACTACTCCAACCACGACAATCACGACCCCACTCATAGTCTCCTCTAGTAACAGTACAACTCAAAGTATTGATGTTACCAGTACTCCTGTTAACCCCGTTCCCGCTGTTGCCTGGCAGAATACCACCCTCACACAGAAGAAAAAAGGGCCAATTAAAAGAACAGGCGCCATCCTTTCTCCTACAACCGTAAAAAGGAAGCTACATAATTCCAAGAATCGCTTCCAACTTCTGGCTGACGAGGATGGCATGGAGGTGATCCAACACCACAGTGACGACGTCGAAACTGCCGACGAAGATGATAGGCCCTGCACGTCGAAAGTTACTCTAAGTCGCCCTGCTAAAAAAGTAAATCTTCCTTGCAGTCGACATCTACGGAACAACCTGCCGCCACGAAAAATCGCCGTACTTCCAAGGTTTGTGGAGTTCATGAGCATAGGCCCAGAACGTTTCGACATTCAGATCTGTGAGCGTGTGAGCTTTGCTTTGTCTTCGTCAAATTCGATCTGTTCTATGTTTCTATAGTATTTTATGTTTCTATAGTATTTTATGTTTCTATAGTATTCTATGTATATATGTTAGTCTATGTCTTATTCTATGTTCCTACATAAATTCTATGTTTAGTTGCGCTTAAGTTCAACCAGAAAATTCGGCGATCGGACCATTATATCGCAAGATCGGGTTGAGCTTAAAGTAGCCACGTGCTTCCCTATATAGGGAAGCTCAAAGCTTTTCGGCACATTCGAAAAAAAACTAAGCAACGTCCAGAGCTTCGTCTCTGCGGGTAACAAAACCCAACTACAAGTCCACTGAGGCAAAAATTGGAAGGCAATTATTGTGTCAGCCATAATGTGTGTGAAAAAGAAACAAAAACCCACAAATAAAAAGAAAAGTGTAGTGAAATTCATTTCCAGAGTTTCCCGGAGGGAATTACCTTAAACTAATTTCCCAAATTGTAGCCACGTGGCAGGCGGCGAAGCGAATTTGGAAGAAGATCAACCGCTCTGCGTCAGAAAAAATCCCTCCAGGCATACATATCTTCGTGCTGGAGCCCGTGCCCGTGCAAATTGGCGGATTCTCACTACCCGGAATTAAGTATCCTGAAATTAATAATATCGCCACAATTTTGTTGACTGTATGGAGAGATCTCTCGCTTAATTTGTGCGTCAAAATTGTGGAGCCCGCATAAGGGCTATCGAATGATCTTGGTAAAGCTCGATATATCATTTTTTTTTGTTTATGTAAATTATTTGTGCATGTGTTTTTTTTTTGTTTAAAGTAAAATGTAATTTGTCAATTAAGAAAATAGAGTTAAATCCTAGATAATGTCACTATCCGAAAGCCGACAGAATTTGGCGTATGAAGAAACTCTGAAGTATAAATATATATATATATATATATATAAGCCACTATAATTTATTAGTACAATCCCTGAATTTAGCTCCTATTCTTCCACTTCTAATTGGGCTCGATAGTCATCGAGTTTGAGAAAAGCCGCGTATCGATCGGCGCTCTGCGAATTCGCGTTTTTTCGTCGCTTTAATTGGCTAAAACGGACTTAAAAGTTAGCTAAATCGCTAGGGCAATGAATGCTTATCACAGTGGAAGTCTCGCTCGATTGAAAGTGCATTATCTTTTGCACAATTCGCTTAAGTGTTTTGCGCATTCTGGTGTTCTCTTTTTTTCCCCTTTTGTTATTGTGTTCTGTGCGTTCGCGCTTGTGGATCGCATTGAGCCGCAAGAGAGAAGGGTCTGAGAGCAGCATAACGCTCCAAAATAAACAAGTGCCACGCAATGAACTCTACGAGCAACGATAAAAAAAACGAACGTAGAAGCTCAGTGAACCAAAGAAACGGCTTCTACGCTTACTTTTCTACCCGCGATACCGAAATGGAAAAAGACGCGCTTAAGAGCAACGCGGCTCTACTAACCGCTGAAAGCCAAAGAGCACGGTCTTGCTCTCCCGCTCTGCTCACTCCGACTCCCGCATCATGGAGCTCGCAGTGCAAAACCCCCCCTCCAATGATGGAACCAAATCTCCCAACAACAACAAGTAGTGCTACAATTTCAGCAACAGCAGCAACAACCACTGCAATTCAAATTACCGCGACGCCAACGGCCACAGTGAGTACAAAAACAACAACTTCTGTAAGTGCCAAAGCGGCTCCGGCCATACAGACCGGAATGGAGCGCTACATTAAAATCAAGCGCAAGCTTAGCCCGCTGGGTAATCCGGCAGACAATAAAACAAAAATAAACCGCGTCCAGAAGATCGACAAAGAACCAGGCAGATCCAGTAGCAACAGATTTTCCCTACTGCAGGAGGTTGAGGAAAACCAACCAGCGCAAGACACCGCAAAAAAACCAAGGCCGCCTCCAATCTATATCAGGGAGAAAAGCTCCAATACACTTGTCAACCATATTGAGGCGTTGATCGGAAGCGGTGACAAATTGTATGTTGTCCCGCTTATCAAAGGGAACATACACGAAACAAAAGTGCAAACTAAAACCGAAGCGCACTTCCGAACCGTGTCAAAATTTCTGGACAATGCCAATAAAAAATATTACACGTACCAGCTTAAAAGCAGCAAGGGCCTACAAGTGGTTATAAAGGGAATCGAACCCGATGTAACCGCCGCGGAAATAATAACCGCCCTTAAAGAAAGGGCCTTCGCCGCCAAGAACGCTATCAATATCCTAAATAAGGAAAGAAAGCCACAACCCCTCTTCAAGGTCGAACTCGAGCCAGAAAGCAAGTTGCTCAAGAAGAACGAAGTCCACCCGATTTACAAGTTGCAATATCTCTTGCATCGGAGAATTACTGTTGAAGAGCCACATAAACGCAACGGACCAGTGCAATGCACTAACTGCCAAGAGTATGGACACAGGTTTGCAACAAACTTCTTGCAGTCTACATCGATACAAATCCAATCAAGTAACGGAAGCCTTTCAATCGCTGCCGTTTACTGCCCTCCTCGCTTCTCTATCTCGGAAGGACAATTTATGGAATTCTACAACTCACTTGGCGATCGTTTCATAGCCGCACGAGACTACAATGCCAAACATACGCACTGGGGATCACGTCTAGTGACTTCCAAAGGAAGGCAATTGTACAATGCAATTATAAATGTGAGAAATAAACTGGACTATGTTTCCCCCGGAAGCCCCACATACTGGCCAACAGACCCACGCAAGCTCCCAGACCTTATCGACTTTGCGGTGACAAAAAACATACCCCGCAAGCTAATAAGTGCTAGAGCAGTCTCGGACTTATCATCAGATCACTCGCCTGTGCTCCTAACGCTCCTTCAAAGCCCTGAAATAACCGAACGCCCCTTCAGTCTGACGTAGATCTCGCCCCGGAGCTCAACATGGAATCGGACATTGACTACACTACGAGCGCCCTGGAAGAAGTACTCGTGGCGGCAGCTAAAATCTCTACTCCTCAAGGGAAGGAAGCAGACCGAAACAAAAACTACAAATCCAATCAGCAAATAGAACAGCTCGTGCGAGAAAAAAGGCGCACGCGTCGCGATTGGCAAAAAAGCAGATCACCAGCCTCAAAGCAGCGCCTCAAGGAAGCAACCCGATTACTCGACCAGGCCCTGCATCAACAGGAAGAAAATGCACAGCTGAGATACATCCAGAATCTTTCGCCAACGAGCACAAAGTATTCTCTGTGGAAGGCCCACCAAAATCTTAGCGCCCCAATCGAAACAACCACCCCGATAAGAAACTCTTCGGGACGCTGGGCTCGCAGCGACAAAGACAGAGCTGAAACATTCGCTACACATCTCCAAAGTGTCTTTCAGCCAAACCCTGCCTCGAATTCATTCGTCCTGCCACTAATTCAGCCAGAAGCTACCCCTCTGCCAACTACACCTACTTTCCGCCCGAACGAAATTGAAAAAGTCATAAGAGGGCTAAAACCAAAAAAGGCTCCCGGCGGTGACCAACTGACGCCAAAGATGTTAATTGAACTACCTTAATGCGCTATAGATGTCGTCTGTAAATTATTTAATGGGATCATTAATCTCGGCTATTTCCCAAAAAAATGGAAGAAATCCATCATCATAATGATACCGAAACCTGGAAAAGACCACACAATTCCGACATCGTATAGACCAATAAGCCTTCTATCTTGTTTGTCTAAATTGTTTGAAAAATGCTTGCTAACTCGCATAACACCTTATCTGGAAACTTTCAATATTATCCCAACACACCAATTTGGTTTCCGAAAAAACCACGGAACCATTGAGCAAGTGAACCGATTAACATCCGAAATACGCTCAGCCTTTGAACAGCGAGAATACTGTAGCGCTATTTTTCTCGACGTATCTCAAGCTTTCGACCGAGTTTGGCTTAAAGGACTCATGCACAAAATTAAAACGTATTTGCCAACATACACCCACAAGCTACTGGAATCATACCTCTACAATAGGGTATTCTCAGTGAGATGCAATGCAGCTACTACGGGTGACTACATCATCGAAGGAAGCGCACTCGGCCCTTGTCTATATGTTCTGTATACTGCGGATATTCCTACGAACGAACAACTAACAACGTCAACGTTCGCCGACGACACAGCTATCCTCAGTCGCTCCAAATGCCCAACCCAAGCAACAAACCAACTCGCTAACCATCTCACAGCAGTGGAAAGGTGGCTGGCCGACGGGCGCATTAAAATAAACGAACAAAAGTGTAAGCATGTAACGTTTACTCTTAATAGACAAAAATGCCCACCGCTTTCACTAAACGGTATGCAGATCCCGCAAGCTAACGAAGTAACGTACCTAGGCGTCCACCTTGATAGACGACTAACCTGGCGTAAGCACATCGAATGCAAGAAGATGCACCTAAAACTAAAAGCTAGCAGCCTCCACTGGATCATAAACTCACGATCACCACTGTGCCTGGACTACAAGTTACTACTCTACAACTCAGTCCTCAAGCCTATCTGGACGTACGGCTCCCAGCTGTGGGGGAACGCGAGTAGCAGCAACATAGAAATCATACAGCGCGCACAATCAAAAATCCTGAGAACTATTACTGGGGCACCTTGGTATGTTCGCAACGAAAACATCCACCGGGATCTTGGCATCCTCGCAGTGAAAGATGAAATCCAGAAGCAAAAAGAGTCCTACAAAGAAAAGCTGTCTTCGCACCCAAATCCCCTCGCTCGGGGATTGACTCGGGTTTCCAGCGGATCCCGCCTGCGACGCAACGACCACCCTCCGACGCAACGACCTTCCAACCCGGCAATCGATTATTAGGGCCGTCTAACTCTGTACCAGTCAGCATGACTGTTAGTTAAGTTAGAAATTTAAGATTTTATATACCTCTTGTTAGTCTCTGAAAGAGAAGATCCAAGAAACAAAAGCAAAGTAAAAAAAAAAAAAAAAAAAAAAAAATTGGGGCCAACATCGACGCCGGAGGAAATAAGTGAGTAAACACAAAAACTAAAAAATGTAGAGTACAAATTATGGTTTAACCAAAACAAAGAAAATCAGACGAATATACACGTATACATACTTATATTATTGGGTACCTGCGTGTATCGAAAGAAATTATGTGTATGTCGCAGATTGTTTTGTTAATTCAAATTATAACGATTATTTGCCGGTACGCTCTTGTTTTACTTCTTATTGCTTCTCGGTTCTTTCGTGCGAGACGGATATACAATTCCGTCAACGTAGTCTGGGCGTGAGTGAGACAAATAGTGTTCATCGCAACTCACCACGATGGGTGTGTATTCGATGGCAAGGGAGATGAGGAGGAACGAACGTGCGTTCTAGCGGTAGAATGAAAAGTGAAGCTGGAGACGATGCCACGCGCCAGAAAACGTTGCGCAGAAAGTCCAGTCGAGGACTCTGATACGGGATCTTCGTCATCAGAAGTGGGATTCCCTCCGCCTCCAGCCAATGATGCAAATTTCCTAGCAATCCTAGAATTGCAAAATCGTAATTTCGCCGAACTGATAAAGCAGATGCAGTGCTCTCAAAGATCAGACGCGCTGTCCTGGTGTTCAACAGTCGACTACATTTTGTCTAAAAATCTGCTCTTATAATAGCGCTCAGCAAATCACTGGAAGGCACCGCATCACACTGGCTCTCGCAGACATGTTTTCCGGGCATTACATGGACGCAGTTCCGAGAATTATTTTTGCAACATTTCTCTGGAACGGAGACAGAGCCAACAGAGAGACAACGTACCAGTACTACAAGGAAGAAGAATCAGCGCTATGCCTCACATAACGTGTCACAACTGTGGCAAACCCGGCCACAAGAAGGCGGAATGTCGCTTTAACAAAGAGACAACCCAGCGTCAGCAGCCCCGTAATCAACAATCTGGATATACTGGAGAAAGAGATCGATCATCCGTCATCTGCTACAAAATGTGGAAAAGCTGGACATGTATCTACTGTCTGCCCGGATCGTCAGGATCGTCCGCCAGTCAAAAGCAACACCATCAAAGATGTGAACATATGCACCGTACTTGAGCCCTTAGGAACTTTACTGCAGTCTGGTGAGTCGTTCCAATTTTACTTCGACTCCGGAGCCGAATGCTCACTCATCAAAGAGACTGCATCGCTGAGGTTATCAGGCACTAGAATAAACAACGTAGTGACATTAAGGGGTATAGGTGGTAACTCCGTTTGTAGCACTTTACAGATTATGGCAATGTTTATACCATGTACCTTAAGGTACAATGGTATATTAAGTTTGTGCAAAGTATGTAACATGGAGAAGGAAGCGTTTCCGACCCTATAAAGTATATATATTCTTGATCAGCATCAACAGCCGAGTCGATCTAGCCATGTCCGTCTGTCCGTCCGTCTGTCCGTCCGTCTGTCCGTCCGTCCGTCTGTCCGTCTGTATGTATGAACACGTCGTTCTCGGAGATGGTAAGAGCTAAAGGTGTAATTCTTTTTGCCTTAGGTCCGTTATATGTGTACGCAGGTCGAGTTTATTTCAAATTTTTGCCACGCCCCTTTCCGCCTTCGTAATTTGCATAAAACTGTATTTTCTTCGATAACTTGGACAAAGTAAAAGCTAAAGACCTGATTCTTTTTGCATTAGGACCGTTTAACTATTATGCTGATAATGCCATTTCCAGATTTTTGCCACGCCCCTTTCCGCCCTCGTATTCGAAAAAAAATCGATATCTCCAAAATGATAAAAGCTAGAAACTTAATTTTAAGGCTGTTAAGTCTGCTGATCGTTTAAGACGTGCATGCAAAATTACGTTCAGATCGGACAATAAATATAGAAGATATGACCCATTAAAGTTTTACCCACCCCTTCCCACGGCAACAGCAAGAGAGGTACATGGTATCTCGTTGTCGAGGAATCTCGACTACAGCGTTTCTACTTGTTTTATTTGTGAGCGTTCACTTGAAATTTTATTTCATGTCGTTTTAGATAATCATATTAAATACGAAGCTTTGATTGGTCGTGAAATTTTGAGCCAGGGCATCGGCGTCACAATTACATCAAACGCGCTTACTTTATTTAGTGAAAAGTCTATATTACCTGTCGTAGTCTCCGAATGTACTCCTGACCTGGCCGATGTTGACACCGATTTGCATGGACCAGATAAAGATAGACTGCTATCAATATTACAAAAATTCTCAAATTCGTTCACAAACGGTATTCCACAGAGCCGCGTGATTACGGGACAGCTAGAAATTCGCTTGATTGATCAAAACAAGACGGTTCAGAGGCGCCCTTATCGTTTGAGTGTAGAGGAAAAAGAAAAGGTTAGACATTCTATTCAAGAGCTGCTAGATGCGAACATCATAAGACCAAGTTCCTCTCCTTTTGCGAGTCCGATGTTACTTGTCCGAAAGAAAAATGGTACAGATCGTCTCTGTGTTGACTATCGGGAGCTTAATGCCAATACTGTTTCCGACAAGTATCCGTTGCCACTTATATCGGACCAGATAGCTAGGTTCAGTGGGGCTAGGTTTTTCACGTGCATTGATATGGCCAGTGGTTTTCATCAGATCCCAATACATGCAAACTCTATCGAACGAACGGCTTTTGTAACCCCAGAAGGAGAGTATGAGTACTTGGCTATGCCTTTTGGGCTTAAAAATGCGCCTTCGGTATTCCAAAGGGCTATTAATCGTGCCTTAGGTGATCTGGCTCATAAATATGCCATTGTTTATATGGACGATGTAATGATAGTCGCACGTACAAATGAAGAAGCTTTTGAGAGATTACAAATCACCCTGCAAACACTAGCCGAAGCAGGATTTTCTTTCAACATAAAGAAATGTTCCTTTCTAAAAACTTGTGTCGAATACTTAGGTTTTGAAGTTAGAGCAGGTGAGATTCGTCCGAATCCTGGGAAAATACGAGCTCTAGTAGACTTACCGCCCCCGCAATCCGTCACTCAACTGAGACAATTTATTGGACTGGTTTCGTATTTTCGTCAGTTTGTACCTAAACCCCTCTATGTTCTTACTTCAAAAAGTGTAACATTTTTATGGAAATTACAGCATGAGCAGATACGACAGGAAGTTATTCGTATCCTGACTGGTGAACCTGTTCTGACTATTTTCGATCCCCTATTCCCTATTGAACTTCATACAGATGCGAGTGCTGATGGTTAAGGCGCAATTTTGTTGCATAAAATCGAACACAAGCCAAGAGTTATCGAATACTTTAGTATACGGACCACACCAGCGGAATCGCGTTATCATTCATACGAACTGGAAACACTTGCAGTTTACAATGCATTTAAGCATTTTCGCCATTACCTACAGGGTCGACATTTCGTCGTGTTTACTGACTGCAATTCGCTCAAAGCCTCTCGCACAAGAGCAGAACTAACTCCGAGAGTTCATAGGTGGTCATACATGCAATCTTTTGAGTTTGATATTCAGTATAGGACAGGTGAAAGAATGGCTCACGTAGATTTTCTGTCCCGAAATCCTATATCAAAAGATCGCGTCAAGTCTAAAGGTACAGTGGAAAAACAGTTATGGAAAATGATGCTGATGATCCCGAGGTTTGCTATGTTTCTATGGAATGAGAAAATGTAAATGATGACGAAATCTCCGGATTACCCTTATGTTATGTTATGTTATGACCGGTTGACCTCTCCATGAAGGGAGAGTGTCGCGCATAGACCATTAAGGTCCTTAGCGGTACCGGTTGTTGGAGGCGTTGAATTGCAACCGTTAGGAGAATAGACCTCGAGTGCTTCTCGCGAAAGCAAGAAGCCTGCTCGGGTCTAGTTTTCCTATTTCTTCCAGCGATGCGAAGACCGGTGCATTCATGTATCGCTGTCGTTTCGTGATAAGGGCTGGGCAGCGACAGAGGATATGCTCTGGCGATTCTTTCTCGCCTGGCTCCTTGCATTGCCGACACCCATCGTTCCCTGTTAGGCCTAGTTTTAGAGCATGGACTTGCAGAAGGCAGTGGCCTGTAAACAGGCCGACTAGCAATCTGCAGTCTTGCCTTCGTAGCTTCAGTAGGAACGATGCCCTTTTTTGGCATTGTGTTTTGCACATGGTTCTGGATATTTTGCAATTCGTGGTGTGTGCCCACCTACTGTTTGCTTCCATTAGAGCTCTAGCCTCCATTTTGGAGTGTAGGGTGCGCAGCGATATTGGTACGTCCCCCACTCCGCCATTTTGGTCTAGCGCTCCTCGTTTTGCCAGTTCGTCTGCCATTTCGTTGCCCTCAAATCCTTGGTGGCTGGGAA
>JAJJHQ010011280.1:917858-931940 GCA_021223825.1 Drosophila ironensis
AAAAAAAAAATATTGTACTCTGGTTAAGGATGGAGAAGTTTAAGTTCGAGTTGCTATTCAAGTTTTTGATTTTTGAGTTTATGTGAATAGATTCTAGACTTGATTTGTTGTTCATACATCGATCACTTGTTAAGCTTTTGATTAATGTGAATACAATTAATTCTGATTTAACTGTAATATATCGAGTTCTATTTATTACTGGGAGAAGAGATTTGGTAGAATTTTCTAGTTGTAAACACACGAGGACGTGTGAACGTCAGGAAGGCCGTGTCGCAGATTGTTTTGTAAATTCAAATTATTACGATTATTTGCCGGTACGCTCTTGTTTTACTTCTTATTGCTTCTCGGTTCTTTCGTGCGAGACGGATATACAATTCCGTCAACGTAGTCTGGGCGTGAGTGAGACAAATAGTGTTCATCGTAACTCACCACGATGGGTGTGTATTCGATGGTAAGGGAGATGAGGAGGAACGAACGTGCGTTCTAGCGGTAGAATGAAAAGTGAAGCTGGAGACGATGCCACGCGCCAGAAAACGTTGCGCAGAAAGTCCAGTCGAGGACTCTGATACGGGATCTTCGTCATGTACTAGAATTGAAATGGGCAAATGGTGTGTATTTTTTTCCGTAGCCTTTCTGTCCGCGCCCTTCTTTATTTTCCTATGTTATTTGTTTTAAGCATTTTTTATTAATTTTGTGATTAAATATTTTGGGTATTTGTATTTAAATAATTTATATGATAATGTAAATGTTTGCAAAGAAGATGTCAGCTTAGTTCTCTTTCTTTTGTCTGTCAAGTACCCATTCTAATGCTCGGTAGTACTATGTAAGTTAGCTTAGGTTGGAAGAGGGACAATTTAAAAACACCAAAAATTGTCATGGTTGGGAGGGTAGAGAAAGAGGAGGGATTTCCATCCAAATCTCTTCGATGAACAGACGGTTATATGGATTGGTCCGGATCATGCAGGGCGTAGTTCGTTCTACAATGTTGTAATTTAAGGGGGACGAAATTGCGAGTTAGTCTACAGGGCACGGTGAAATTTAATTGGCCAAGTAACTTTGTACAGTCAATTTCACCACGTATTAGTTTGTTAATAAATACTCGTACTACGCCAAGCATCGTTCTACGTTTTTGAGAAGGTGTTGGTTTGCATCCCAGTTAAGGCCACGAAGTGCGAAAATGAGGAAGTTTTTTTGCACCTATTCAATGCTGTCTTTGTGAACCCCGTATTGGGGACTTCAGACACATTCCAGAATCGGACGAACCAATGGCATATATAAATTTTTAGTGAGGTATGGGTCATTAAACTTTTTCGAGCATATTTTCACAAATCCCAGTACACCCCTGGCTTTGTTAACCATACACGATATATGGTAGGTAAATTTAAGTTTAGGATCCAGGCGGATGCCAATATCGTCAAAAAGCTTTAAACGATCCAGGGCGTCTCCATTTAGGTAATAAGTAGCAAGCATGAGATTGCAACGACAGAAGGTCATTGTCTTGCGCTTCGAGCCATGAAAAGTTTTTTATAGTGATTGGGAGATCGTTTATAAACAATGTGAACAAAAGCGGACCGAGGTGACTCCCTTGTGGGACACCAGACGTGACGCTGACCACATCCGATAAAGAATTTTTAATAGGACTCGCTGCGTCCTGCGACCAGTCAGGTAACTACGGATCCAACTAAGAATATCTAACGGAAAACCCAACAAATCTAGTTTACATAGGAGCAGGGAATGGTTTACAGAGTCAAATGCCTTGCTGAAGTCGGTATAGATACCATCTGTTTGACGATTTTTTTTGAAACCGCTAATTATGAAGGAAGTCAGTTCCAAGAGATTGGTGGTACTAGATCGTCGGCTTATAAATCCGTGTTGGTAAGGAGAAATTACCGATCTACAAAGGTGCTGCAGGTGAGGGGTAATTAATTTTTTAAAAAGTTTCGGAATGGCGGATAATTTTGAGATACCTTTGTAGTTTACCGCGTCCGATTTTTTACCTATTTTATGTAAAAGAGTGATGAAAGATTCCTTCCAGATTAGGGGGAACATAGAAGTTTCCACTGAAAGATTGAATAATTTTAGGAGCGGCTTTCTCAGATTCTTGGCCCAGTACCTTAGCACACATGTACTCCATCAGGACCTGGCGAAAATGTTGGCTTTACCTTATGAAGATCCTTTAGTATCCCATCCTCGGATAATGAGGGGCAGAAGATGAGATTCGAATTCGGTAAATCATAGGCATAAGGCTGAGTTGGGTCAACTACAGGTGAATAAGTTGTTTGAAAAACTTGGCAATGAGATCGGTCATGGCGTGATCATTAGTTGCGTTGTACCTTCAAATGTGAGAGGGGCTATGGATGTAGAAGGCTTACGTTTGGTGTTAACAAAGTTATAAAACTGTTTCGTATGAGAGAGGCTAAGGATGTAGACGTTTGGTTTACGTTTGGTGTTAACAAAGCTATAAAACTGTTTCGGATCCTTCCTAAACTGAACCCGACAACGAGAAATATAATCCTTATAACACCGCGCGTTTTGCACGGTAAAATTCGACCGGGCTATTGAATACTGTGAGTAATTCGCAGAACTCTCTTCCTTTTTAAATTTTGTACCTAGCCTTATGTATATATTTTTTAAGTTTTTTAGGTTACTGCGCCGGAACACAGTCGTCAAAAAAAGAGTCCTATGCACTATAGAAGATTTGTATGGCAACGGCCATATCCGTGCAATTGTATAGATCGGACCAGTTGTACGTTAAGATATTGTAGTTGATTCTTTCAAAATTGGCCTTACGAAAACAGCGAGTTTTCTTGATTGCCTCATACTTTTTTTCCATCCTCATCTCTAATGAGAGATGGTAAGGATCTTCAGGGTAAATGAGAGGTGACGCCCTGGATAGGGATATGGTTACCGGATCCGAGACAAAGCATAAGTATAGATACCTACCTAAGCAATTTGTAATATTGTTAGCCTGTGCGTGTGATATGTCTAACATGCCCGCAGTAAAGTCATCATGTACGGTGGGAATTAAAGAAGATAAACTATCAGAAGTAGACCAGGAAGTTTTTAAGGTAGATTAAAATCTCCCAGAACTACCAATTGGTCCGTGTCGAACAATATGTTGGATACGGATTGAATCGCTGCCAAATGGAGCCAGTATGCTGATTTTAACCAAGTGTCTGTGAACACGGTTACCTAGGATGCAAAGGTAATACTGTTAGTAAAAATATTAGAGAGCTTACTACGTAGGCCGCTAGTGTTTTGATATGATATACTAAAGCATGCAAAAGATGTTAGTTTTTTAAGGGATTATCTGTGGTTTTGATTTCTGGGAGTCTAACACCCAGCGGACGTTTTATCTTTGTATTCCTAGGCTGATTTTCTTGGACAAACATATGTTGTCGAATTCCATTACTCTGTCAAGCCCATAAACTCAGGGAAAGTTGCTGTTCAATGCAATTCCTCGGATGCCTACAGGTCGCTGGCCAAGTATTTCCTCAACAAAGGAATCTTTTTCCACCATCACCAGTTGCCTGAAGACCGACCCTTCCTCATTGTTATGCGCAACATCCACCACGGAGTCCCCGCAGAGGAAATCATCTTATGCCTCCAGAAGGAAGGACACTCAGTTATTCGTGTGTATACTCCTCGCAACAATAAGACCTCAAGGCCACTTGACATGAGGTTAATCGAAGGCGGACAGCAACAAGCTCGTCAAAAATATTCTTGTTGTGTGTAAGAATAACGTTAGCTGGGAAAAGCCTCGTTAGCAAACTGGACCTGTAGAATGTCAGAGATGTCAGATGGACACACCAAGGCATATTGCACGCTACCCTACACCTGCAGAGAGTGTGGAGACAGCCATCCCACCTTTGATTGTAAACTTGGCAAGGACGATGCGAGGTGTTGCGCTCACTGCAACAAGCCCCATGCGGTCATTTCCAAAGAATGCAAGAAATATCTCCAAGTCGCTTTCAACATGAGGCCGCAGCAGAGGCCCAGGGATCCTCTTGTTCCTGGCTCTAGCAACACACCCAACCCAAAAACGCTTCCTAACAACAATGGCAAGCAAACATACGCGAGCGTAGCCAGGAATAGCCTGCCTGTCGATTAACTCGGAGAACTCTACAAAAAGGCAAAAAGCAGGCGACTGGAATGCCCCACAGACTGTGGGGCAACTTCAGAATGTGCGCTAGAGGTAGGGTGCTGTGCAATACACTGGCTGTCGAGGGTATTGATATTGTAGCCTCTGGTGAAGCTACTCTCTTCCCCTATCGGGCCATTGCCACTCCTAGCTATTGACTTCGGCATCTCTAAAGGCTTTAGACCGCAACAAATTTCAGTACAAGTACTTACTGAACTGTCGTCTGACCACTTACCTCTGCTCTTTGAGCTACATGAAAATGATCAATTTTACCAATCACAACGAGCTCGAAAACTACACTGTGTCCTTTACTGCCCTCATCACTGAAGCTACGCGGCAGGCTACCCCAGCCCCACCTCAAGCTTGTCCTAGGATGGTGAGGAGGACGGCAATTTTGAGCCCGGTCCAAACACTCTACTCAACCAGAAGCGACGCCTTAGAAGAAACTACATTGCCTCAGGTGACCCAGCCGTGATAGCTAAAAACCGACAGAAATACTTTGACACCTTGCTGGAAGGAGCTGCTCCAGACGACAACAGTGACTTTTCTATTTGGAAGCTCACTAGAGGTATAAAGAGACAACCGTTATTTCAGTCACCTATCCGGGTCACAGTGGCCACTGGCTCAAAACGGATAATGATAAAGCGAACGTTTTTGCTGCGCACCTCTCCTCTACCTTTACGCCATTGGAGCTAACAGACGATCATCATCGCGCAGAAGTTGCTACCTTCCTGGACTCTCCTTCTCAAATGGCTCGCCCCATAAAACATACTACACCACAGGAAGTCGCGTTGCAACTGAAGGCCCTACATTTAAAAAAGACAAGACAGCATTTCTGGGACATGACGGCATCGAAAATCGAACGGCGAAATCTTTACCACGCAAAGGAGGCTTTGCCCTAGTTAAAATCTTTAACGCCATGCTTAGCTTAGGGCACTTTCCTAAGCCTAAGCCATGCAATTCAGGTCTGGCTCCATGATATGGAACAATGGTCTGCGAAATGGAATATTGATATCAATTGTGCTATATCCGACTGCATGACCTTTGCCCGTCGGCACGGTACTTCGTATGGTCTCCCTTTCAACGGAGTTGCCATCACCAGTGCCGCCTCCCATTTCTATCTAGGAGTACATCTGGACAGAACGCTAGTATGGCGGGCCCACATCTCGGCTATTAAGGCCAAATGCCTACAAATGCTACAAAAGCTAGACTGACTTCTGCGCTCCAATAAACTACAAATATCAACCAAGGCTCTTCTTATAAAGGCCATAATAACACCCACCTGCACGTACGCCATTCAGGTATGGGGCACTGCCTCAAAGCATCAGCTCGAGAGACTTCGAGTGGTTCAGTCACGCTCAGCTCGGCGAGCATCCGGGCTCCCCTGGTACGTCACTAACTGTGCCATCGAAAGGGAACTTCGACTCCCCTTCGTGGGTTACCTGATCTACGTGAACAACAGTCGATATGCTGATAGGATCGTGGCACATCCGAACACACTGGCGAGTGACCTAGCTGAGCCAATTTCGCTGCGACGGCTGAAGAAGCTGCATCCCTATGATCTCCTTGCACATTCTAATTCTAGGGATACCAGTTCAGCACAAGTTTATTTTAAAAATCGGCTACCTCCCTCCGCAGCCTCGCAAACCACGAAATTCTGTGACATCCACAATTTAGCTTTATATGCACTAATTTTGGATAGTACATTGGTAGGACCAATATCCATCTGTGTTGCGAAAATCAGACGGTAGCGCCCACTTTTGTTAGCGAAAATGACAAAAATATGTTGCGTTGAATGAAAAAACAAGTAGAAACGCTGTAGTCGAGATTTCTCGACAACGAGATACCATGTACCTCTCTTGCCGTTGCCGTGGAAAGGGGTGGGTAAAACTTTAATTAGTCATATCTTCTATATATATTGTCCGATCTCGACGTAATTTTGCATACACGTGTTCAACGATCAGTGGACTTATTGGACTGAAAATTATGACTCTAGCTTTTACCATTTCGAAGATATCGATTTTTTTTCAAATACGAGGGCGGAAAGGGGCGTGGCAAAAATCTGAAAATGGCATTATCTGCATAATAGTTAACGGTCCTAATGCAAAAAGAAACAGGTCTCTAGCTCCTATTTTGTCCAAGTTATCAAAGAAAATACAGTTTTATGCACATTACGAAGGCGGAAAGGGGCGTGGGAAAAATTAGAAATAAACTCGACCTGCGTACACATAACAGACCTACAGCAAAAAAAATTACAGTGGACTTTACGGACTAAAAATTACACCTCTAGCTCTTACCGTCTCCGAGAACGACGTGTTCATACATACAGACGGACAGACAGACAGACAGACAGACGGACAGACGGACATGGCTAGATCGACTCGGCTGTTGATGCTGATCAAGAATATATATACTTTATAGGGTCGGAAACGCTTCCTCTCCCTGTTACATACATTGCACAAACTTAATATACCATTTGTACCTTAAGGTACATGGTATAATGACAAGTTTCTCGATAGAAACACTTCTCATACACATACACACCTACAAAATAAATTACGAAAATGTGCTCCCAAAATTTCAATGGTATAATGTGTTAAAAACCAGGTGAAACTTAAAACCGGGTATTTATAGTCGAGACACTCGACTATAATCGTTCTTACTTGTTGTTTTTGGGAGCCATGGAAGCTAAAAGAGCTATTTTTTGGAAACACCTTTTCCAAATACTTAAAAAAACACTTGGACACTGACACAAAACCTCAAAAAATAAATTACAAAATACAAATAATAAATTGCAGCTAACAAAAATTGTTATTTTCATTCTTTTATTGTAAAAATAAATACTTCGATTTTAAATGGTAACCCCTTAATCTTACCTAATATTTTAACTTCTAATAAGCTCAAAATATATTATTCGCAAAATTAATTTGGTCAATATATTTTTATTTATTTTCAGTAACATGCACATTTTCCCGATCGTCTACGTCATCACCTATCACGAAAATAATGTCATATAAATAATGTCAGAAGTGAACCAAATAATTCAATCTGAAGTGTGTCGTATGAACGCTTTACAGGATTTTTGGTTGAAAAAACAATATAAATTTTATATTATTTTAAATGTATCTTCCAATAGTCGCAATTGTATTTCTACATTTAAAACTAATAAGACAAATTAAAGACTCGACAAAGTTATGTAACGAATATGAACCAAAATAAAAGTGTTCTTAAAATGCTTATATGAATTTATGTGGTATTTTTTATTTTTAAAACCGTTGAAATATGTGAAAGTACATTGTAAGCCTGAAACGTACCTTTTAGAGGCCGTGATGTGCAGAAAATATATTTTTTATACCATGTACCTTGAGGTACAAATGGAATATTAACTTTAATGTATGTAACAGGCAGAAGGAGACATCTCCGACCCCATAAAGTATATATATTCTTGATCAGCATCAACAGCCGAGTCGATATAGCCATGTCCGTCCATCCGTATGTCTGTCTGTTTGTCTGTATGTATGAATACCTCGTTCTCGGAGATGGTAAGAGCTAGAGGTGTAATTTTTAGTCCGCAAAGTCCACTGATCTTCAAACACGTACATTCACGTACATTCAGATCGGACATTAAATATACAAGATATGGCCAATTAAAGTTTTACCCACCCCTTCCCTAGGCAATGGCATGCCGCACACGCTGGGGTGACGTCATCCGTCTCTTCTTTGACTTCAATTCGTTCGCACGTGTATTCATACAGTTGTGTGTGTATGTATGCACAATACCTACCGAGTGCATGTATGTGTGCACCTGCTGATTGTTTGGATGTCAACAAACGAAAATTTGGTGAATTATTTGAAAAAAAAAGAAATAAAAACAAAGAAATGCTTGATAAAGAACAGAGGTACATGGTATCTCGATGTCTAGAAATCTCGACTTCAGCGTTCCTACCTGTTTTGAGCTAGTTTTCAGTTGGTTATACTGTTATTCAGGATCGTCATGTAAGGTTATGCACTTTGCAGAATACAATTGGCACGTCTGTGACGTTTAGAAGAGAGTTTAAAATAGAGTTTATTCAATGTTTTCTTGTGCCTTTTATGTATATCTAAAAACCGCGTGGACGCGCTGCTGGCTCTGCTACAGCGGAGCAGCTTCTCTTATCTAGATGATCGAGAGAGAGAGAGCAAAATTACCTAAAACATTTGTTAGTATTCAAATTTTGTGAGACTTGGCAACTGTTAAGGAACTTAAGGATGTTTTCTGAGTTATTATTTGTGGGGTTGGCTATTATGGTAATAGGCTTGTGGAGGAGTAAGGAACGTTGTATGGTAAGGGCGGGGCAGGAACAGATTATATGTATGTTCCCCTGAGCATTGTTGCACAATGGGTACAGGTTGCTTTTTGTTTTGTTTTGTGTTTCTATTGAATTTGGAAAGAGAGGTGTTGGCGGCTTTGAGGGCACTAAGCATGTTGACTTTTTTGGAGGAATTACTCTTACTTGGGAGGTAAGGGATGTGTTCGGGCGAAGGCTGGCGGGGGCGGTAGCCGGAGCGGAGCAGTCTGAAGCCGGGGCGGTGTAGCTGTGGTTCCGTCCTGTCCCACGGTGCGAGTTGCTCCAGCGGCGATCCTCTCTGTGGTTGCTTGGAGTGGCTCCCTCGGAGGCTGCTGATAGCGATGATGGAAAGGGGCGTCGGGGGGTTGTTGCCGTGGATGTACGGGGTGGCAATCGGATGCTTTTTCTTCTTGTCTCTTCTTTTCGGGTAAGAAGCAGAATAACTGACTTGCCGATTGCCCCTGGGAGAGCGCTATTTTTAGCCCTTGCCAGGTCGGAAAACAATCGGTCAGAGCGGCTGTTGAGCCGAACTTAACAGTCCCGCTTAACAGCACGGGGGGGAGCGCTGGAGCACCGATAGGCGTCAGCTGGTGTGAACAGGATGGAATGGGACTTGCATATTTTTATTATTTCATATAGTATAGTACTGGTGTATTTGTAGGTATTTTTTGCGGTTTAAGAAGAGTTTTTAGAGGGGTTTTTAGCTTGGAGTACGTTTTTGGAGAGTTTACAGGTGAGAAAGTCTCTTTTGTGCTCTATTGTGTTGATTCCGGCTTCGGCTAGAAGGTTATTTATAGGTGTGGAGCGAAATGCTCCCATTGCTGATCTTATTGCTGAGTCATGTGAGGTTTTTAGTTGATTGAGCTGAGATTTGGGTGCACGACCATATATGTGAAGGCAGAAGTCTATTTTTGAGACAATAATTGATTTAACCATTTAGATTATCGTAGTTGTGCCGGTGTTTACTTGAGAGAAGACAGGTGTTTTATTATCCCTAGGGGCTTCGCAAGTTCTAATTATACCCGGTTCTTTTAAAAAAGGAAGGGTATATTCAATTCGTGCGAATATCAAATATGTAACAGCGAAAAGGAAGCTGTTCCGGCCCTATAAAGTATATATATTCTTTATCAGCATCAACAGCCGAGTCCATCTAGCGATGTCCGTCAGTCCGTCCGTCTGAGAACCGGGTATATAGTCGAGACACTCGACTATAATCGTTTTTACTTGTTTAAGTTTATTAATGTGTGAGTTCCAATTGTATCTATGGTTTATTGTAAGCCCGAGAATTCTTAGGATGTTTGTGGAAGGAATGTTTGTGTCACCAGTGATTATTTTAGCTTTGCAATTGTGTTTGCTGTAGATCTGAAGGACCTTGCTTTTTTCCACTGAAATAACTGAGCCAGATATTAAGCCCCATTCTGTTATACGATTGAAGATGAATAATAGGTTGGTTGGGGGATTTTTATGTTTATTATGTTGGATGATGAGGTGGAAGTCGTCAGCGTAAGCAAAAACTTAGATTTCCTTTAAGATTGGAATTCTGTTAGCTAATGAATTGTAGGCAATCAGGAAAAGAATGACTGAAATGGGTGACCCTTGTGGTATGCCGTTGTTTAGGGGAAATGTATCGGAGAGACATTTTCCAGATTTAACTACGATTTTCCTACTTGTCATAAAGTTTTATATATAGTTAATAGTTTTATGACCCATTTTCCAGTTGTGTAGCTGGTGGATTATTGTGTGGATGCCGATTCTATCAAATGCTTCCGAGTAGGGCAATGGATCTGAGGGCTAGGTGGTCTACGAAATGAAGACAGTAAAGGACAGATTTGACTCTTTTGAAACCGACTTGGTTGTTGTGGATGAGATTGTTGTTTAAAACAAACCACCACAATCTATTAGCCATAATATTAGCCAACACTTTAGCTAGGGAGATGGGCCTATACGATGTTATATCAGTTTTGGGTTTTTGAGGTTTAGCTAATGGTAAAACGAGGCAAAGTTTAATTGATTGCGGGATGTAATTATTATATTATCGTTATCTTCTATCTTTTCTACTGTGTAGGGCCTTAAATATGTTTGATTTAGTTTATGTCCCGTTTCATTTCTGAGTAGAACTTTATGTAACAGGGAAAAGGAAGCTTTTCCGACCCTATAATGTTTATATATTCTTGATCAGCATCAACAGCCGAGTCCATCTAGTGATGTCCGTCAGTCCGTTCGTCTGTCCGTATGATATATTTATGTTTCTGACATTCTTATTGTATAGTTCTTTACTCGTTTTCCTATTTTTTTTCCAACATAAGTTTAGCACTTTTGTCTATATTTACTTGCCTTCGCATAGTCTTCTATGTTATATATAGGTTCTATATTACTTATGCTATTAAAGTATGTATTTTGGTAGGTGGTTAGTCTTACCAAATACTAAATCGTATGGACAATAATTATGTGCCATTGAGGGGGTCGTGTTGAAACAGTAAGCAACATATTGGATCCACACGTCCCAGTGCGTCTTATCAACCGATGTATGTATAAGTTAACTTAGTTAACTGTAGCCAGCAAAGCTCAGGTCGCTGACCGCAGCTCAGGTCGTTGACCGAAACTTCGCGCTGGCCAAACTGCCGACACAGCGTCTGGCCGGACGCTCGTGCATAGCGGCAAACACTACCGATTGCAGTGGCCGCTATGAAGTTCATTTATGTTAGCCTTAAGTTTAGTTCTGATTTGATGTTCAACTAATAAAGAGCCAACGCTCGCATCCGAATAACTCCGACACTCTGTCGATAAGCCTTTAGTACTGAACAAATCTTTCTGAGTCCCTAGGCCAGCAGGTAAAGAAGGGCATTCACCCTTCCGACATAAACATCCTAATTCATCCCTGGAATCTCTACGGCCAGCCGGCCAGAAGACAGCAACGGACCTATCGTCCGCCTGGAAGCCGGCCAGGAGACAGCAACGGACCTATCATCCGCCTGGAAGGAAGGAAGAGCCGATCCATCGCCCACGGGATAAGAATTTAATTAATTTATATGAACGTATGTATTTGTCGGAGATAAGTTTTATTTAGTACGGAACTTTTTCAGTTATAAGTATAAGAAATAAATAAGCTTTGTGAATAAGAGTAAAAGAAGCTTTTGGAATGAGAGCGCGGCGGGGAAAATGAGCAAAAGCCCTGCCGAGCGTGGCGCAATGATGGGAAAGACAAGAAGAGGAAAAGGAGGTGGAAGGCAATTGAGTTTAGCCCTCCGAAGCAATCGGACGTTAGAACAATATCATTGCGACTCGCTGCGCTTAAAAAGAAAGATGGCCAATCAACCCGAGACACTGGCTCCGACATCAGAAGGAGTCCCTAGTCTTGGCTCATGCTACCCAAATTGACCTCAGACTGCAGCGCGTAGCGTTTACCACGAATATAAAACACGGGCTGAGCTGCAACAACAACGCACACATTAAGCCGAAGAGTGGAAGTTTCTGGAATTGAGGGCCCCGAAATGAAGAGGTTTAAAACGCAGACGCCGATCAGATGCCACAATTGCGGGAAACTCGGGCATAAGGCAATGCAATGTCGCAAGAGGAAGACAGAGGAGAGCAACGACACCAGACCGGGACATAGCAACTACAAGACGGCGATGGTGCGAGACAGAGCAACGGTAAATTGCTTTAAGTGTGGCGGCGCGGGACACATCGCATCAGTGTGCACAAAGGGAGTACCAACAGCAAGCCGAAGCAGCACCGAGAGACGAGTGGACCTGTGTGCGGTACATCAGCCTAACGGGATTGCAGTTCAATTTGGTGAGAAGTTTCCGTTTTTCTTTGATTCAGGGTCTGAGTGCTCTCTAGTGAAAGAGACAGTCGGCGTGAAGCTGGCGGGAAAAAGATTCCACGAATTAGTGGTTTTGAGAGGCATTGGCGACAACATTGTCGAGAGTAATATGCAAATTTTGTCCACCATACAAATTTCGGAATTTAATCTAGAATTTCATGTAGTAAATAATATGCACCTTAAATATGATATGATGGACAAGACATATTTAAACTCGGATTTGGAGTAATGCTGGAAAGGGATAGATTTAATATCTACAGAAGTCAAAATGTATTATCTATAAATAATAATAAAAATGCAAATATGTTAGATTATAAAAGCAATGGAAAGATTGATTTAACTGATAGTGATAAGTCAAAACTAAATGATATATTGGCCAAATATTCCAAGTTTTTTATTGAAGGTATACCGAATAGACGTGTAACTACTGGCTCATTTGAAATCCGTTTGGTAGACGGAAACAAAACCGTACAGAGATGACCATATCGTCTTAGTGAAAGCGAGAGAGAACGAGTGAGAGAAAAGATTCTGCAAATGCTGGAATCCAACGTGATCCGACCAAGTAGCTCCCCTTTCTCTAGTCCAATATTGCTAGGGAAAAAGAAAGACGGCAGTGATAGACTATGTATAGACTATCGAGAACTCAATGCAAATACAGTCTCAGATAGATACCCCTTGCCATTAATATCAGACCAAATAGATCGCCTGCACGGCGGTAAATATTTCTCTAGCCTAGACATGGCAAGTGGTTTCTATCAGGTGCCCATTCACCCCGATTCGGTTGAGCGCACTGCGTTTGTGACAAAAGGACAATATGAGTTTTAAGCCATGCCTTTCGGGCTCAAGAACGTCTCGTCCGTCTTTCAACGTGCCATAGTTCGAGCCTTAGGGAATTTGGTTAATAAATATGCAGTAGTCTACATTGATGACGTGTTAATTGTTTCCAAAACTAAGGAGGAAGCATTTGACAGATTGGAGACAGTGTTAGGCGTATTATCAGAGTCTGTTTTTTCCTTTAATATTAAAAAGTGTCAATTTTTGCAAACAGAGATAGAGTACTTAGGTTTTCTTATAAGAGATGGCGAGCTAAAACCTAATCCCCGAAAAATACAAGCACTGACCCAACTGCCCAAACCAGAATCAGTTACACAAACAAGACAGTTCATAGGCTTAGCATCTTACTTTAGAAGATTTGTCCCTCATTTCTCAGAGCTGATGAAGCCACTTTTTCAGCTAATTCAGCTAATTAGTAATCGAATTTGTCTGGAAGGAAGAGCATGAGGAAATTTGCAAACAAATCATTAAGGAGGTAACTAGTGACCCTGTGTTAACTATATTTGACCCGAATTTACCAATAGAGCTGCACACTGACGCTAGCGCCATTGGGTATGGCGCTATGCTATTACACAAGATACATAGATGATAAACGCCGCGTAGTAGAGTACTACAGCAAATGTACCACAATATCGGAATCAAAATATCATTCATATGAACTTGAGACTTTAGCAGTGTATAACGCGATCAGACATTTTCGACATTATTTGAGCGGCAGAAAGTTCACAGTCCACACGGATTGTAATTCCATTAGAGCGGGTGCATCGTTTGTGCAATCATTCGAATTTCAGGTAGAGTACAAGAAGGGGAGTCAAATGGCTCATGTTGATTTCTTATCAAGAAACCCCGTCCCTGTAACGACGCAGGAAAGTTCAAATAAGGCAGTGGAAGTACGAGTTGACTTGGCAACTACAACTCACGACTGGCTTATATCCGAACAGAAGCGTGATCAGGAC
>JAJJHQ010011280.1:933849-954775 GCA_021223825.1 Drosophila ironensis
CTGTGCCAAAAAAAAAAAAAAATTTTTGATAAAGAGAAGAGGTACATGGAATCTCGTTGTCGGGAAATCTCGACTACAGCGTTCCTACTTGTTTTTACCTTAAGGTACATGTATTACCTCTCACTTGCAACACCTTTATTGGCGTAATAACTAATAGAAAGGTCAAGAGCATGGATCGACCACCAGACTATCGACCACCACAATTTTTTTTGCAACTAACTTCCTTCGTGAATAGCGGCTTATGGAAAAATATTTAAGATGTCATCGAAATTGACTTTATGTTGGAGGTCCTTAGCTGCACAGCCATTATCGACGTGCCTGCCAAATCCTGACCACCTGCGACTGTACACCCCAAACAGCAACGGAATGCCTTGAGCCAAACTTTTTTGGCAGACGCATGAAAGTTTATTAATAAAATTTTCAGGCTCTGCATAGCGAGCTTATGCGCTGAGGCATAAAGAACACTTGATGTGACACAAGCACTGAGAACCGGGTATTTCTAGTCGATGCATTCGAGTATATCCTTTCCTACGTGTAAGTCTCCTCTGTGGCAGTTAGGAGGGTGGGTAACACTTTCAACTCATTAATACAATTCCAGTCTTTAAACTCAAAACATTTGAACAATAATCGTAAATACTTTAAAATTTCTTAAAAGGTGAAAGTTGGAAATGTAAGTGAACATTAATGTAGCATTGGTATTTAATTGCCGGCTGGATGGTACTTAAGAAGTTGCCTCTAATAATTATTTGTGTTTGTTTGTGTGTACACTAGCCGGCATAATTATTTTGACAAAAGACAAATGGTGCAAATTTGTGTGTAACTTTTCAATGGTTTAATATAACGCAATAAAATTTTTTTTTCGTTTTACAACGTTTTGTCATATGAAATTAAAAAAGAAAAGCTTAAGTAATTTTCATGTGATGGCACTTTGACAGCATCTTTATGAAAATATTTTCACACTTTTAAGCACGCTAGAATGAAACAATTTCTGTGTTAGACGTTGTTATTAAAATATTAGGTTATTAAAAATTATTGAATTACATGCGTAAAGCGGCTGAGCTAAGTTTGGTTACCAGATCTTTAATGGTAGCAAAGAGCAACTGTCTAACTGTAACAAATTAAAAAGTTTAGAAAGCATAATAACATGCGAAATTTAGGAAAATCAGCTGCTAAGCGCAAAACAGATCTCTGAATTAAAATAAAATGTTTTTCTGATGCCGCAATCTGCAGCAAATCAATTTAATTTTACAACTTAGACCCCGCACAGTCCATCGACAATTAAAACTATTTGACTTATAATGCTAAGGACATATTATATAAACAAACTTAAAAGATTGACTTTCGCAAAGGAACACCTCCATAAGCCAAAGGATTCAGTACCGCGGCGCCTGAACTTGTTATTCATATTACGATATGAATACTTATACTGTTGAAAATGTAAACTAAATATGACCAACGTGGTGGCAACTCAACCATGCTCTGCTACCATGGTGGCAACTATATTTTAGGGATCTCAGAGACAAGTAGTTTGCGCTCTCTTTAGTTTACCCGTTTCCTTATATTTTTTTTTAAGTACCCGACGCAGTTTGAATAAAGCATTGACCGAACCAACACGCCCTGTGTTTGCGCTGCGCGGAACGATTATTCTAACATATACTTATGCCACCAATGAAATTAATGAAATTATATTTTTTCAAGTTCTTTTTAAATAATGTTGAATTATTTTTAAGTTTTAGCACTAAGTAAAAAAAAATTGTATTGCGTTATATTAAACCATTGAAAAGTTACACAAAATTTTCACAATTTGTCTTTGGACAAAATAATTATGCCGGCTAGTGTAACTAAAGATCCTGAAGAGCCACAAAGACACGCACTACTCTGCACCACCGGTGCTATGAGAACGACGCCAACAAGGGCACTGGAAATGCTTTAGGGAATAAGCCCACTACATACATGTATTCAAGCGCTCCTAACGGCACAACGCCTATGTCCACAGGTCTAGCTAGCTGTGCAGAACTATGGCACTGTGCTTTTGGCAAGGGGATTCATGCAGGCACAAACATGTCTGCGCCACTGGAAAAGGAGGACGTGCGCTCCGCAGCAGGGCAAAGGTCATTAACATCTTCACGGACCGTTCAAAGATGAACGAAGGAGTAGGTGCGGCTCTCTTTGAAACAACCAGACCACTGCAGAATATTTCAGGCGGAAATTTTCGCCATAAGGAAAGCTGCAGAGAAGGCCCAGAAGATGGGAACACTGACTAAGGTCAATGTGTTTGTTGATAGCCAAGCAGCTATCAAGGCACTACAGTCGAATCAAAATCGGTCCTGGCAAGCAGGGACGCACTAGATCAGTTAAGCACCCGTAGAAAGGCGCGGGTCCCCAGCCACCAAAAATTTAAAGGCAACGAAATGGTAGATAAACTGGCAAAGGAACAATTCCATAAGCCAAAGGATTCAGTACCGCGGCGCCATGTATGGCTAACAAAGCCAGGGGTGTACTGGAATTTGTGAAAAGATGGTCGAAAGAATTTAATGACCCATATCTCAGCAAAACGTTATATATGTCTTTAGTTCGTCCAATTCTGGAATACAGATCTTGTGTCTGGAGTCCCCAATACGGGGTTCATAAAGACAGCATTGAATCGGTGCAAAAAAACTTTCTCATTTTCGCACTTCGTGGCCTTAACTGGGATGCAAACCAACACCTTCCCTCGTACCATAGTAGATTACATTTAATAAACATACCTACCCTTACTAACCGTAGAACGATGCTTGGCGTTGTATTTATTAATAATAAGTAAAAAGTTACTCGGCCAGTTAAATTTCACCGTGCCCTGTAGACTAACCACAATTTCCTCCCCCTTAAATTACAACATTGTATAACGAACTACGCCCTGCATGATCCTTTTAGGGTGTTATGTTCGGACTATAATGCACTTTTATCCATTACTTCTAACTCTAATCCTATCAACCTTAAAACCCTAATACTAATTCACCTATCACAACAACATCAAAACTAGTTTCCTCGTATTCTTTCTTTTTATTAAGTTTTCCTCGTATTTTCTTTCGGGTCTATCCCCGCGACTGGCGCCGTACGACACACGGCGCGCCCCTCAGTCGGTTGGTCGGGAGGTGGAAAGTTGCACGTTAAGCAACGGGACCGCGCAAAAAAAAAAAAAATAAATAAAATAAAAACGAGAGCCGCTAGACCAAAACGGCAGAGTGAAGGACGTACCAATCTCTCCATGCTAAAGCTCTAATGGAAGCAAACAGTAGGTGGGCACACACCCTTAACACGAACTGCAAAATATCCATAAACACAATGCAAAACACAATGTCAAAAAGGGGCATCGTTTATACTAAGGCTACGGAGGCAGACAGGACACTGCTTTCTGCAAGTCCATGCACAAAAACTAGGCCTAACAGGGGAAATTGGCTGTCGGCAACGCAAGGAGTCAGGCGAAAAAGAATTGCAAGAGCGATACATGAATGCACCGATTTTCACATCGATGGAAGAAATAGAAAACCTGGACCCGAGCAGGCATCTAGCATTCGCGAGAAGCACTCGGGGTCTATTTTTTTGAAGGAACGCCTCCAACAACCGGTATCGCTAAGGACCACAAGGGTCTATGCGCGACACTCCTTTTAACCTAACCTATTATTGCACACAGATCAGGCAATGTCCGTCTGTCCGTCCATCTCGGAGATGGTAAGAGCTAGAGGTGTAATTCTTTTTGCTTTGGATGTGTTATTATTGCATGCGGATCAACATTATTTTTCTATTTCCGTCTACGCAATCCAGGTTTTCTATTTCCGTCTACGCAATTTGCATAAAACTATTTGTTTCGAAATATTTGAACATAACGACAAACTAAGGGCTAGAGACATATTTCTTTTTATTTCCGTTATTCCGACGCCCCTTTCCGCCTTCGAATTTGGCATTACAACCAGATCGGACAAGTAATAAAGATGATATGGCCAATTCAATTTTTTTAATATGTATTTTCACACCCTTAACATAAGACTTTCTAAGCGCTAACATTTCAATAGCTCATGGCTCTAGAGAAGAAGATTGCGTCCAAAGCGAAATTCCTGTTTAGGTGCCCCGTGTATGTGTATGTATGCACGTGCTGATTATTTAGATGTCTAAACACAACAAATTTTTTGATTTATTAAAAACAAAATCGGTAAAAAAAATGGTTGATAAAGAAAATAGGTACATGGTATTATTTTCATAGATGGCATACGGGGCTCTATGTCTTCTATTAAGGCGCTGTTGCGGGATTGGTCTGGTCAGGCAAGCTGCCAAACGATTTTGATGCCGTTGCAGCCTTTCATTGAACCGGCTGGAGTGGTGATTAATCTGCGCAGCAACCGTGGTCAGATTAAGGTCCCTGTGCAAAATGACATTGCGAACACACCACTCGCAGCCCGGGATCACCCTTGTGATACGGTTCTGTGCTGCTTGGAAGTATACGCCTGATTTGGGTGTCGCAAATTTGGCACCCATATCGCCAAATTGGTGCAATTACCTGGTTGTAGACCGTCAGCTTATTGCTAAGTGAGAGCTTGCCACGCGGCCCGATGAACCAAAGATGCTTGGTCAATATAATGATCAGGTATCTGGCAGACATAGGACGTAGGACCGGCGTCCCCTCAATCTGAACTCTTGGTAGTGTGTTCCTTCGCAAGGTAAAGCACGCATTGGATGACTTACTGCTGTTAATGCCAATGTTCCAGCCCATCCTCGCCCATTCCTCAAAAAATGAGGCGTACTGCTGTATACAATCAGCGGCATCATGCTCACAGTTAGAGCGGTATGTGACACAAACGTCATCAGCAAACGTTGCCACCATCTCGCTATCTCCCAGTCTATCAGGCTGCGGCATGTCGTAGGTGTACAGACAGTACAGCAATGGGCCAAGAACACTTCCCTGTGGTACGCCAGCACCTACTGCATATTGCCTCGATGTGGCGGAATGGGAGCGGACAGCAAATTTCCTATCCTCCAAATACAACCCAAGGAGTCCAAAATAGGGTGCGGGCAAGGTTTCCTTAATCTTGACCAGAAGTCCAGTATGCCAAACCTGTCTTACACCAAGAGCCATCGTTACTAACTAAGGGCTCCTTCCGGCTACCGGTGTCGACAGAGACGCGACACCGGTGTTGGCTAACTTTTCGTCAAACCATGAAGTTTTGTGGTCAGTAAGAGTACGTCGGAGCTCACCTATCACTCCGACATAAGACCTATGCATATTTATATCTTTTTGTTTATTGTAATTTCTTATATAGAAAGGCGCGATGTGTTGATGAGTTATATAAAAAAAAAAAAAAAAGTTGATACAAAAAAAAGAGAGGGCGGGCGATTGTTAACCCTATAGCGCCCCAACAAGGTAAATGGTATCTCGTTGTCGAGAAATCTCGACTACAGACTTTCTACTTGTTTTTAGTCATTTTTAGTCACTAGCCTTTGAAAACGAACTTTATTTAATTATCATATTATTAAGCTTATTGTAAGACCTAGTCAGTGAAGACACATTCACTCGAAAATGGTTATATTATAAAACCTAGCACTAAATGATTGATACAACGAAATAATTAAATCAAAATGCTTAAATGTGTATTAAAGATAATAAACTTTAATTAAACGCAAATAATTCTTGAAAATTCCTTAGTAAGACAAGGGAAAAATAGACACGTGATCAATTAGTTTACTCGATCACGTTTCTTTTTTTTTCGAAAAGCTCAATTATTGTTACAATAATGGTCCTTTTTAATGGTTTTTTTTTGCGAAATGCATTTAATAGATGCTGTTGCAGATTGGTAATGTAAAACCAAAACAGGGAAAAAAATTATAAAAAAAGTGTGGATTTTTAACAAAATAATATGTATAAATTTGATCAATTATTGTAGTTGCATTTCAAGACGAAACGGACATATGTATGTTAAACGTAATAGTTAAATGGAAATAGGTCTCTAGCTCTTATATTGTCCAAGTTCATACCTACAGACGGCCATGGCTAGATCGAATCGGCTGCTGGTGCTGATCAAGAATATATATAGTTTATAAGGTCGGAAACGCTTCTTTATCCCTACATTGCACAAACTTAATATAACATTTGTACCTTAAGGTACATGGTATAAAAGCTCTGGGCAATCGAACTAGCCGTCTAAAAATTTTGCTATTCAGACATTTTTACAATAACGGACATATGTATGTACTTATGTATTTACTTATGTATAGTATGGTTTATTGTGTACGCAGATTTCTGAGAGCTTACTTTATTTATTTTAACTATTTTTGCGATAAAATTATTTTAAAGTAAAATTCTATAAGGAAGAATTTTGCTTGTAAACAATAGGCAAGGAGTACATAGCTTAAAAAGCTAAATTTGAAGTTTAAAGTTAACGTGGGATTCTTGTAAGGAAGTGTTTGTATATTCACTTAAAGGTTGCCGCTAAGAAATTCCTTGTAATGTAAAACAAAGAAAAATAAAATATGTATGAAACCCTTAACATGAATTCCTTCGATGGAATTTTGTGCTTTTAAGTATTTGTCATGCTCTCATCGCAGAGGTCACATTTTCTCGGTTATCTCAGAATATTAGGCTTCAGGTTAAAGCACTCATGCGCATCTAGTACAACTAACACATGCATGTAGCCACTTGTGTGCGTCATCGAGGAAAACATTTTTGGAATATTTTGTGCACGTATATATAATTATAGTGTATATGTACATATGTAAATATTGATGCGGAAAATGACGAATGACATTTGCATTTAAAGTTAAAAATACACACATCTGTACACACGTATGTATGTACATACATATTAAATAATCATATTCTCATTTCAAAAAACGATAAACTCTTTAAATAAATAAAAAATCTGGAGTGTTAGTCTCGATTAAATAAAATTTACCCTAAGTACAAATGGTTAAGTTTGTGCAATTGTAAGTAGACGGCAAAAGGATGCATTTCTGGCCCAACACACTTGTCGATCAATCCATGTCCGTCTGTCCGGTCGTCTGTCTGTCTGCATGTATGTATGTATGTATGAACACGCTATTCCCCTTATTGCTTTTAGGTCCCTTAAGCCACATATAGTGGCTCACACCTTATTTGAAGCACACCCTAACATTTTTGAAACTACATTTAGAGTGAACTTTTAACAAAATTTCAACGCATATTTAAACTGAAAATAATAAAAAAAAATGAAATGCATTATATAAAATTTCTAGCATTTTTCCTATATTATTTATTATTTAAAACAGCGGTGGGCACAGATTTTCAACTTGGGTGCCGGCCAATAAATTAAAAAAAAACGAATATAGTCTAGTGTCTCAACCTTTAATACCTAGTTCTCAGTTTCACCTGGTTTTTGAGACTATATAATACCTACCTACTTTTGGGAGCAACAAATTTTCGTAATATATTTTGTAGGTGTGTATGTATGTGTATGAGAAGTGTTTCTATCGAGAAACTTGTCATTTTTTCATTCAACGCAACATATTTTTGTAATTTTCGCGAACAAAAGTGGGCGCAACCGTCTCATTTTCGCAACACAGATGGATATTGGTCCTACCAATGTACTATCCAAAATTAGTGCATATAGAGCTAAATTTTTTTTTTTTTTTCGACTCAAAATGTCTTTTACTGGCGACCAGCTAACAAAAGATTTAGTCAACACGTAAGTACATATAAATGCAACAAGTAAAGTAACCTTTACTTGACTTCTATTCACTTGAGGTAGTTTTGCACCACTTCGCGCATCTGTTGGATGACCTCACGTTGATTCGGGGCCCCCACCACGGCTGTGCCCGAGACGATCATGTTGGCTACGGGCTTTGCGCAACAGTCAATGGTCTTGGGGCCCACTCCGCCGTCAACCTCTATGTCCAGGGTGGGGTAGTTATCGCGCAGCCACTTCACCTTGGGCATCATGTCGGCCATGAAGGACTGGCCGCCGAAACCCGTCTCCACGGTCATCACCAGCACCACATCCGCCGTCTCTATGTACTGCTGCAGCTCCTCGACCGAAGTGCCTGGCTTAATGGCCAAGCACACTTTCATGCCCGCCTCCTGCACCTGCCGGATGACCTTGGCTACATCCTTGANTGCAAAACACAATGTCAAAAAGGGGCATCGTTTATACTAAGGCTACGGAGGCAGACAGGACACTGCTTTCTGCAAGTCCATGCACAAAAACTAGGCCTAACAGGGGAAATTGGCTGTCGGCAACGCAAGGAGTCAGGCGAAAAAGAATTGCAAGAGCGATACATGAATGCACCGATTTTCACATCGATGGAAGAAATAGAAAACCTGGACCCGAGCAGGCATCTAGCATTCGCGAGAAGCACTCGGGGTCTATTTTTTTGAAGGAACGCCTCCAACAACCGGTATCGCTAAGGACCACAAGGGTCTATGCGCGACACTCCTTTTAACCTAACCTATTATTGCACACAGATCAGGCAATGTCCGTCTGTCCGTCCATCTCGGAGATGGTAAGAGCTAGAGGTGTAATTCTTTTTGCTTTGGATGTGTTATTATTGCATGCGGATCAACATTATTTTTCTATTTCCGTCTACGCAATCCAGGTTTTCTATTTCCGTCTACGCAATTTGCATAAAACTATTTGTTTCGAAATATTTGAACATAACGACAAACTAAGGGCTAGAGACATATTTCTTTTTATTTCCGTTATTCCGACGCCCCTTTCCGCCTTCGAATTTGGCATTACAACCAGATCGGACAAGTAATAAAGATGATATGGCCAATTCAATTTTTTTAATATGTATTTTCACACCCTTAACATAAGACTTTCTAAGCGCTAACATTTCAATAGCTCATGGCTCTAGAGAAGAAGATTGCGTCCAAAGCGAAATTCCTGTTTAGGTGCCCCGTGTATGTGTATGTATGCACGTGCTGATTATTTAGATGTCTAAACACAACAAATTTTTTGATTTATTAAAAACAAAATCGGTAAAAAAAATGGTTGATAAAGAAAATAGGTACATGGTATTATTTTCATAGATGGCATACGGGGCTCTATGTCTTCTATTAAGGCGCTGTTGCGGGATTGGTCTGGTCAGGCAAGCTGCCAAACGATTTTGATGCCGTTGCAGCCTTTCATTGAACCGGCTGGAGTGGTGATTAATCTGCGCAGCAACCGTGGTCAGATTAAGGTCCCTGTGCAAAATGACATTGCGAACACACCACTCGCAGCCCGGGATCACCCTTGTGATACGGTTCTGTGCTGCTTGGAAGTATACGCCTGATTTGGGTGTCGCAAATTTGGCACCCATATCGCCAAATTGGTGCAATTACCTGGTTGTAGACCGTCAGCTTATTGCTAAGTGAGAGCTTGCCACGCGGCCCGATGAACCAAAGATGCTTGGTCAATATAATGATCAGGTATCTGGCAGACATAGGACGTAGGACCGGCGTCCCCTCAATCTGAACTCTTGGTAGTGTGTTCCTTCGCAAGGTAAAGCACGCATTGGATGACTTACTGCTGTTAATGCCAATGTTCCAGCCCATCCTCGCCCATTCCTCAAAAAATGAGGCGTACTGCTGTATACAATCAGCGGCATCATGCTCACAGTTAGAGCGGTATGTGACACAAACGTCATCAGCAAACGTTGCCACCATCTCGCTATCTCCCAGTCTATCAGGCTGCGGCATGTCGTAGGTGTACAGACAGTACAGCAATGGGCCAAGAACACTTCCCTGTGGTACGCCAGCACCTACTGCATATTGCCTCGATGTGGCGGAATGGGAGCGGACAGCAAATTTCCTATCCTCCAAATACAACCCAAGGAGTCCAAAATAGGGTGCGGGCAAGGTTTCCTTAATCTTGACCAGAAGTCCAGTATGCCAAACCTGTCTTACACCAAGAGCCATCGTTACTAACTAAGGGCTCCTTCCGGCTACCGGTGTCGACAGAGACGCGACACCGGTGTTGGCTAACTTTTCGTCAAACCATGAAGTTTTGTGGTCAGTAAGAGTACGTCGGAGCTCACCTATCACTCCGACATAAGACCTATGCATATTTATATCTTTTTGTTTATTGTAATTTCTTATATAGAAAGGCGCGATGTGTTGATGAGTTATATAAAAAAAAAAAAAAAAGTTGATACAAAAAAAAGAGAGGGCGGGCGATTGTTAACCCTATAGCGCCCCAACAAGGTAAATGGTATCTCGTTGTCGAGAAATCTCGACTACAGACTTTCTACTTGTTTTTAGTCATTTTTAGTCACTAGCCTTTGAAAACGAACTTTATTTAATTATCATATTATTAAGCTTATTGTAAGACCTAGTCAGTGAAGACACATTCACTCGAAAATGGTTATATTATAAAACCTAGCACTAAATGATTGATACAACGAAATAATTAAATCAAAATGCTTAAATGTGTATTAAAGATAATAAACTTTAATTAAACGCAAATAATTCTTGAAAATTCCTTAGTAAGACAAGGGAAAAATAGACACGTGATCAATTAGTTTACTCGATCACGTTTCTTTTTTTTTCGAAAAGCTCAATTATTGTTACAATAATGGTCCTTTTTAATGGTTTTTTTTTGCGAAATGCATTTAATAGATGCTGTTGCAGATTGGTAATGTAAAACCAAAACAGGGAAAAAAATTATAAAAAAAGTGTGGATTTTTAACAAAATAATATGTATAAATTTGATCAATTATTGTAGTTGCATTTCAAGACGAAACGGACATATGTATGTTAAACGTAATAGTTAAATGGAAATAGGTCTCTAGCTCTTATATTGTCCAAGTTCATACCTACAGACGGCCATGGCTAGATCGAATCGGCTGCTGGTGCTGATCAAGAATATATATAGTTTATAAGGTCGGAAACGCTTCTTTATCCCTACATTGCACAAACTTAATATAACATTTGTACCTTAAGGTACATGGTATAAAAGCTCTGGGCAATCGAACTAGCCGTCTAAAAATTTTGCTATTCAGACATTTTTACAATAACGGACATATGTATGTACTTATGTATTTACTTATGTATAGTATGGTTTATTGTGTACGCAGATTTCTGAGAGCTTACTTTATTTATTTTAACTATTTTTGCGATAAAATTATTTTAAAGTAAAATTCTATAAGGAAGAATTTTGCTTGTAAACAATAGGCAAGGAGTACATAGCTTAAAAAGCTAAATTTGAAGTTTAAAGTTAACGTGGGATTCTTGTAAGGAAGTGTTTGTATATTCACTTAAAGGTTGCCGCTAAGAAATTCCTTGTAATGTAAAACAAAGAAAAATAAAATATGTATGAAACCCTTAACATGAATTCCTTCGATGGAATTTTGTGCTTTTAAGTATTTGTCATGCTCTCATCGCAGAGGTCACATTTTCTCGGTTATCTCAGAATATTAGGCTTCAGGTTAAAGCACTCATGCGCATCTAGTACAACTAACACATGCATGTAGCCACTTGTGTGCGTCATCGAGGAAAACATTTTTGGAATATTTTGTGCACGTATATATAATTATAGTGTATATGTACATATGTAAATATTGATGCGGAAAATGACGAATGACATTTGCATTTAAAGTTAAAAATACACACATCTGTACACACGTATGTATGTACATACATATTAAATAATCATATTCTCATTTCAAAAAACGATAAACTCTTTAAATAAATAAAAAATCTGGAGTGTTAGTCTCGATTAAATAAAATTTACCCTAAGTACAAATGGTTAAGTTTGTGCAATTGTAAGTAGACGGCAAAAGGATGCATTTCTGGCCCAACACACTTGTCGATCAATCCATGTCCGTCTGTCCGGTCGTCTGTCTGTCTGCATGTATGTATGTATGTATGAACACGCTATTCCCCTTATTGCTTTTAGGTCCCTTAAGCCACATATAGTGGCTCACACCTTATTTGAAGCACACCCTAACATTTTTGAAACTACATTTAGAGTGAACTTTTAACAAAATTTCAACGCATATTTAAACTGAAAATAATAAAAAAAAAATGAAATGCATTATATAAAATTTCTAGCATTTTTCCTATATTATTTATTATTTAAAACAGCGGTGGGCACAGATTTTCAACTTGGGTGCCGGCCAATAAATTAAAAAAAAACGAATATAGTCTAGTGTCTCAACCTTTAATACCTAGTTCTCAGTTTCACCTGGTTTTTGAGACTATATAATACCTACCTACTTTTGGGAGCAACAAATTTTCGTAATATATTTTGTAGGTGTGTATGTATGTGTATGAGAAGTGTTTCTATCGAGAAACTTGTCATTTTTTCATTCAACGCAACATATTTTTGTAATTTTCGCGAACAAAAGTGGGCGCAACCGTCTCATTTTCGCAACACAGATGGATATTGGTCCTACCAATGTACTATCCAAAATTAGTGCATATAGAGCTAAATTTTTTTTTTTTTTTCGACTCAAAATGTCTTTTACTGGCGACCAGCTAACAAAAGATTTAGTCAACACGTAAGTACATATAAATGCAACAAGTAAAGTAACCTTTACTTGACTTCTATTCACTTGAGGTAGTTTTGCACCACTTCGCGCATCTGTTGGATGACCTCACGTTGATTCGGGGCCCCCACCACGGCTGTGCCCGAGACGATCATGTTGGCTACGGGCTTTGCGCAACAGTCAATGGTCTTGGGGCCCACTCCGCCGTCAACCTCTATGTCCAGGGTGGGGTAGTTATCGCGCAGCCACTTCACCTTGGGCATCATGTCGGCCATGAAGGACTGGCCGCCGAAACCCGTCTCCACGGTCATCACCAGCACCACATCCGCCGTCTCTATGTACTGCTGCAGCTCCTCGACCGAAGTGCCTGGCTTAATGGCCAAGCACACTTTCATGCCCGCCTCCTGCACCTGCCGGATGACCTTGGCTACATCCTTGATCTGCATTCAAGATGCTCGGTCCTATCTTAGCTTGCACGGCCATCTGTGGATATGACAGAATTTCGCGGTTTGAGGGGCTGCGGAGGGAGGTAGCCGATTTTTAAAATAAACTTGTGCTAAACTGGAACCCTTAGAATTAGAATGTGCAATTAGTTTTTCTCTATCTATTATAGTTTCCAAAATCTAGGCGTTTATACGGACAGACGGACGGACGGACGGACGGACAGACGGACATGACTAGATGGACTCGGCTGTTGATGCTGATCAAGAATATATACTAGGGTCGGAAAAGCTTCCTTGTCCCTGTTACATATTTGACATTAGCACGAATTCAATATACCCTTTTTCTTTTTTAAAAGAACCGGGTATAAAAAGGGTCTCCGTCCGATTTTTTGGTTCTACATATTTTGTTTGTCTAATTTCACACATTCTCTTTTCATCGTCAACTTCGGATGACGTCCACATTTCGATTTCCTTTTAATCGAGACCTTCCCTGCACACATTCCCTTTTCACCGTTGTTCACACCAGCTGACGCCTATCGGTGCTCCAGCGCTCCCCCCGTGCTGTTAAGCGGGACTGTTAAGTTCGGCTTAACAGCCGCTCTCACCGATTGTCAGGGGCAATCGGCGGGTCAGTTCTGCTTCTTATCCGAGAAGAAGCGACAAGAGAGAAGAGGAGGAAAAAGAACAAGCTTCCGATTGCCACCCCCGCATTCCACGGCAACTGCCCCGCAACGCCCTCTCCGTCATCACTATCAGCAGCCTCCGAGGGAGCCGCTCCAAGCGCCAACAGAGAGGATCGCCGCTGGAGCAACTTGCACCGTGGGACAGGACGGAACCCCAGCTACACCGCCCCGGCTTCAGACTGCTCCGCTCCGGCTACCGCCCCCGCCAGCCTTCGCCCGAACAACCGTCAAATTCCACTTAATCCCCTTAATACTCTGTTGTTCGAGACATTCACAGCTTTTTGTTTTTGGGAGCACTGGGAGCCGAAAGAGCCAGGCGCAACCCTGCATCGGTCACCTGAATCTAACCAAAAAACGCCTTGCTAACTCAAATTGCTGAAGCACCAAGTACTTTTTCAGCACATTTGTATTACATCTTAAGACCGGGCTATTGAATACTACGAGTAATTCGCAGAACTCCCTTCGTTTTTAAATTTTTTACCTAACCTTAAGGATCCGCCAAGAACGGCGGATCGTCACACGTGAGTGAATACCGCGTCGGAACACGGATTGAATCGCTGCCAAATGGAGCCAGTATGTTGGCAAATCAGATGAAGGAGTTATGAAATCTTAGATTTAGGAAAGTTTATTTGTGCACAAATAAATCCGAGATCTTCGAATTCAAGAATAACCTCTTCCGAAACGGGTTAGGACATGGTATAAACACTAAAAATAAATAAATTACGTTTAAATAATATAACATTTTTTTGAATTCAATTCTTAAATTTTTAAATATACAATATCTAGATAAATTTTGTAATTTTATTACTTAAAAAAAATTATTTTTATGTATTTAAAAAACTTCATTATATTACGTTATTTTTCAAAGGTATACTGTACCAATACCTCAGCAATATTATAATAGAAACACTATTATAAACTGCATTCCCCTGCTGACCGCATGGATGTATTCATTTGTAGTATGACAGTTATGTATAGTAGTATGAGTTTCTAAAATACTGCATTCATTCTTTACTACTGTACAGTATTCTATAGGCCAGAAGAAGATAGCATTACATTTTCAGGGTACTCATTTCAAGTGAGTGCAGTATATGGTTGTACTCTCGTTATTTGTAACAAAGTTTATGTGTTGTATATGTTTGTGATGGTCATTTGTATATTTGACGTTATTTAGTGCATGAGCCCCATCGTAAGGTTAGAAGTATAAAATGTACCAGTCATGAAATTTCACTCACTGTACAGTAAGTCAACTTGTAGCGTGCAAGCGGCGTCGGGCAATACGTTTTTCTTCAGATAACTTAAGGACGCTGTTCTCTGGGTGAATGGAGGTTGCGTTTTCTGTCTAGGCTCGGTCCTAGCTCGCCGTGGCCGGGAATCTTTTCCACCCAAAGAACACATAACGCTCACACACTAACCAAAAAAATTATAGTACGCGATCGTGATCTACTCTATCAAAAAAAAAACGGACAAAAAGGAGTGACCGACCGACACAAACAAAACGGACCAATCCATCTAACGGCTGTTCATGGAGGAGATTTGGATGGAAATCCCTCCTCTTTCGCTACCCTCCCAACCATAACAATTTTTAGTGTCTTTATAATTGTCCCCAATCCTACCTAAAATAACTCACATGGTACAACAGAGCATTAGAAAAAAACAGACAAAAACAGACAAAAAGGAAAAAAACTAAGCCGACATCTTCTTTCCAAACATTATAATATTTAAAAAGTTATTTAAATATAAATAACAAAAAATATTTCCTCACACAAAAAAATAAATACAAGAAAAATAAATAACATAACGAATATCGAAAGGCTCGGACAGAAAGGCTACACCAAAAAAATTACATCCTATTTGTCCATTTCAATCTGGTACACACAGGTACCCAATAAAATAAATATAAATAAAGTATATATGTATAAACGTATATTCGCCTGATGGGCTTTGGTCGGGTTAAGCAATAATTCTTATTCTACATATTGTTTTCTTATCTTTACTCAGTTTTTTTCCTCCGGCGTCGCAGTTGGGCCCAATTAGACGTGGAAGAGTAGTTAAATTTTGGGATTACAATAATAAATTAAATCGCCTATACATATACATATATTTACACTTCAGTTTCTCTTCGCCAAATTCTTCCGCCTTTTATGGAAAGTTACTTTATTATATTTTCTTAATCTACAAATGTACATTTTACTTTACAAAATAGGCATTCAACACAATTAATTCACATTAACCAATCGAAAAAAAAAATCTTTACACGGGAGCTTTACGTTAGAACTTAAAAACAAGTAGAAACGCTGTAGTCGAGATTCCTCGACAACGAGATACCATGTACCTCTCTTGCCGTTGCCGTGGGAAGGGATGGGTAAAACTTTAATTGGTCATATCTTCTATATTTATTGTCCGATCTGAACGTAATTTTGCATGCACGTGTTAGGCGATCATCAGACCTAGCAGATTAAAAATTAAGTCTCTAGCTTTTATCATTTTGGAGATATCGATTTTTTTGCGAATACGAGGGCGAAAAGGGGCGTCGCAAAAATCTGGAAATGGCATTATCTGCATAATAGTTAAACGGTCCTAATGCAAAAAAAACAGGCCTTTAGCTCTTATTTTGTCAAGTTATCGAAGAAAATAAAGTTTTATGCAAATTACGAAGGCGGAAAGGGGCGTGGCAAAAATCCAATAATACCATTATCTGCGTTATTGCTAAACAAACATATTGCAAAAAGAAATAGGTCTCTAACTCTTATTTTGTCCAAGTTATAGGCAAATGTGTCGAGGAACATTCAGTTTTATGCAAATTACGAAGGCGGAAAGGGGCGTGGCAAAAATCCAATAATACCATTATCTGCGTTATTGCTAAACAAACATAATGCAAAAAGAAATAGGTCTCTAACTCTTATTTTGTCCAAGTTATAGGCAAATGTGTCGAGGAACATTCAGTTTTATGCAAATTACGAAGGCGGAAAGGGGCGTGGCAAAAATCCAATAATACCATTATCTGCGTTATTGCTAAACAAACATAATGCAAAAAGAAATAGGTCTCTAACTCTTATTTTGTCCAAGTTATAGGCAAATGTGTCGAGGAACATTCAGTTTTATGCAAATTACGAAGGCGGAAAGGGGCGTGGCAAAAATCCAATAATACCATTATCTGCGTTATTGCTAAACAAACATAATGCAAAAAGAAATAGGTCTCTAACTCTTATTTTGTCCAAGTTATAGGCAAATGTGTCGAGGAACATTCAGTTTTATGCAAATTACGAAGGCGGAAAGGGGCGTGGCAAAAATCCAATAATACCATTATCTGCGTTATTGCTAAACAAACATAATGCAAAAAGAAATAGGTCTCTAACTCTTATTTTGTCCAAGTTATAGGCAAATGTGTCGAGGAACATTCAGTTTTATGCAAATTACGAAGGCGGAAAGGGGCGTGGCAAAAATCCAATAATACCATTATCTGCGTTATTGCTAAACAAACATAATGCAAAAAGAAATAGGTCTCTAACTCTTATTTTGTCCAAGTTATAGGCAAATGTGTCGAGGAACATTCAGTTTTATGCAAATTACGAAGGCGGAAAGGGGCGTGGCAAAAATCCAATAATACCATTATCTGCGTAATTGCTAAACAAACATAATGCAAAAAGAAATAGGTCTCTACCTCTTATTTTGTGCAAGTTATGGGCTAATGTGTCGTTATGGGCTAGAGGTACCTTCAGTTTTATGCAAATTACGAAGGCGGAAAGGGGCGTGGCAAAAATTTGAAATAAACTTGATCTGCCTGCAATAATAACACACCAAAAGCAAAAAGAACTAGACCTCTAGCTCTTACCATCTCCGAGAACGAGGTGTTCATACATACAGACAGACGGACAGACGGACATGGCTATATCGACTCGGCTGTTGATGCTGATCAAGAATATATATACTTTATGGGGTCGGAGATGTCTCCTTCTGGCTGTTACATACATTTGCACAAAGTTAATATACCATTTGTACCTTAAGGTACATGGTATAAAAATCATCAAATTTCATATGCCTAATGAATAACAATAATGGTTCTGCAGGTCATTTGGGAAAAATAAATTTTCTTCAGAAACAGAGTTAACAGTGAGAGTTAACTTTGCCTTTGCCAATATAGGATTTTTGGAAATCCCATCACGTCGCAATACACTGGCTATCAACTAAAGTTTCGCACGGATACAAAAATACATGTTAGGGGGTGGCAATTCACATCAGGACTCACTAGAAATTAAATTGTGTGTTGCCGCTGGCTACAATTTATGTTAGATGAAAGTTGCCGAAAAGAAAAATTTACCCTAAATGATTAGCGATTGTTGCTTTGTACATTCAAAGCCACCAATATATTCCCACTTGTTATCGTTTAAAGCTCTATAACATTTTGATAATCAAGACTTTCTAAGCTCTCAAAATAAAACAAATAGATACGCACATACACACAGACAGAAATGGAAATATATATACTTTGTGGGGTCGGAAAAACGCTTCCTTTTCCATGTTGCATACATTTGTACAAAGTTAATAAAAGATACTTATAAAAAAAATTTCACATCCCCTACCCCTCAATATAAAAGGAATAAATTTATAGTTAAGTAGATTAATTTGACATTTAATTTGTTTCGGTACTGGCAATGAAATTGTTCATAACAATCTTTGCTCCTGGAGCGATGTTCCTGACAACTGGTGCAACTTAATAGCCAGTCAGTCGCATGAGTGCAAGCTCTTCTTCAAAGGCAAGGCAACATCAAGCCTAAAGTTGCACCAGTCCTTATACCTCTTTTACGTGCAACTGCTGTCATAATACTGTTACGAAATTATAGTCTATTCCCGATTTATCTAATAACTATCGAACAAGCGGCCCCACGGGTTTAATTTTTTTTAAGCTTTTCCGCCGTTTGTTTGATCTCTTGATCTCGGCGATAACACACGTGCGCAGTCAATAAAGATTTTAAAATGAGTTCGCGCGTAAGCCTGATTTTTCCGTGGCGTACGGTGGGGCTCCCCCATAAAGACTTAATCCGCTCTGCCAGTAACGGAAATGGCCCTACCCGAGGGCCTTTTCGTTACAATACGCTACTACATTGGGACAGCCTTTTAAGCTCTGTTAAATTCGAAAAACAGTCCACTTCTCCACCAACTGTGTAAAACTTCCTCGCTACTTTTCCCGTTTTGTCAAGCGTTCCCAAAGTACCCAGTTCGTATCGCTACCGAGTCTCGGCGTCTCACTTGCGCAATAGCACCCGGGGAGCATTTCAAGAGCAAAGTCAGCTCCAAGCAGTGATGCCAGCGTCATCATACTCCGATTGACTTTCCAATATTATATCGTCGGTTTGGGATCAGTTGACCCATCGCGACCCTTTCACTTTGGGACACGCCGCAGTACTTTGATACACCGCTGGACCCTGCCATTGCAGACCCACTCGAACAACGTTTGTTGCAATATTTGCGCTTCGGAGGTAACAGAACCGACAACAATCGCAACACTGCAACCAAAAATTTAAAGGGCGTTCTGGCTCTCCCCCTTGATACTATGTCCCAGCGGCAAAAAGCAAGATCCGGTAACGGATCTTTCAAACTGATAACTCCGACTTCTTCAACGATAATAGCAACAAAAACAACTTCTGTTTCTTTAAGCATACTTTTGACTACGCAATCAAAAAATACCGGATAACTGATATAGACTGAACCACGAACCAAACACCATAAAATGTTACTCACCACTATAAAATCTCACTCAGTGGTGTGTACGCTGTAGTCGAGATTTCTCGATAACGAGATACCGTGTACCCCTTTTTTTTATCAACCATTTCTTTGTTTTTATTTATTTTTTTTGTTAATAATTCACCAAAGCAGGTGCACAGATACATGCACTTCTGTATGAATACACGTGAAAACGAAATTAAGTCAAAGAAGACACGGATGACGTCACCCTAGCATGTGCGGCATGCCGTTGCGTAGGGGAGGGGTAGGTAAAACGTTAATTGGTCATATTTTCTATATTTATTGTCCGATCCGTACGTAATTTTGCACGTACGTGTTTGACGATCAGTGGACTTATTGGACTGAAAATTATGCCTCTAGCTTTACCATTTCGATGATATCGATTTTTTTGCAAATACGAGGGCGGAAAGGGGCGTGGCAAAAATTTGAAATAAACTTGATCTGCCTGCAACAATAACACACCAAAAGCAACAAAAATTAGACCTCTATCTCTTACCATCTCCGAGAACGAGTTGTTCATACATACAGACAGACGGACGGACGGACGGACGGACAGACGGACATGGCTAGATCGACTCGGCTGTTGATGCTGATCAAGAATATATATACTTTATGGGGTCGGAGATGTCTCCTTCTGGCTGTTACATACATTTGCACAAAGTTAATATACCATTTGTACCTTAAGGTACATGGTATAATGAGCCACTTTGAATAAAAAGGAGCCAAATTTTTGTTTCTTATTTATTTTGATTTTTTTTTTTTATTTTTATCATAAGAAAAAAAACAACAAAACATTTTTCTTCAATGAAACAGCTAACACCTAAGGCTAACTTGGTAGTTTAAATCATTCTGAGATCAAACGTATTAAGTTTTTCGATCTGGCACTTTTAAATTTCAGACATTAATTATTATTATTATTATAAAGAAATTGCCAACAATTATAAAGTGCGGGCAATTTTTGCTTTTGTGTTTAGCAATAGCTACAAAATGCAAAAGATATGCATTAATAAAACAAGTAGGAACGCTGTAGTCGAGATTTCTCGACAACGAGATACCATGTACCTCTTTTCTGTATGAACCATTTCTTTGATTTTATTTTTTTTTTTTCAAATAATTCACCAAATTTTCGTTTGTTGACATCCAAAAAATTAGCAGGTGCACACATACACACACTACTGTATGTATACACGTGCGAACGAATTGAAGTCAAAGAAGAGACGGATGACGTCACCCCAGCGTGTGCGGCATGCCGTTGCCTAGGGAAGGGGTGGGTAAAACTTTAATTGGCAATATCTTTGACGATTATTGGACTGAAAATTATGCCTCTAGCTTTAACCATTTCGAAGATATCGATTTTTTTGCAAATACGAGGGCGGAAAGGGGCGTGGCAAAAATTTGAAATAAACTTGATCTGCCTGCAACAATAACACACCAAAAGCAAAAAGAATTAGACCTCTATCTCTTACCATCTCCGAGAACGAGGTGTTCATACATACAGAGAGACGGACGGACGGACGGACGGACGGACAGACGGACATGGCTATATCGACTCGGCTGTTGACGCTGATCAAGAATATATAT
>JAJJHQ010011280.1:977572-1021556 GCA_021223825.1 Drosophila ironensis
ATATACGGTGCGTTCCAAAGTAAACAGGACTTTTTGAATATAGCGCTCTCTAGTGGCGCCTTCTATATATTAACTGGTGCGTTACAATCTGCTATCCTTTATTGACTTTTAGTAAAAATTTCATGACATTTCATCTATTGGAAGTGAGGTTATTGCGTTTTAAGTGTCAGTATGTTTGAATCATCGGTGCGAATATGAATGAGCTTCGAACAAAGAGCCAACACTAAATTTTGTTTTAAAATTAGTAAAACTTTTACCGAACCGTTTCAATTGATAAAACATGTTTATGGCGATGGTTGCCTACCCGTAGCAGAGTCCACGAGTGGTTTCAACGTTTTCAAAGTGGTCGTGAGGACATAAAGGACGATGACGAGCTGAAACCCAAAAAATCGCGCCTGGAGAAGTCAAAAGTGAAGACAATGCTGATGATTCCAAGGGTATTGTTCACAAAGAATTTGTTCCACCCGGCCAAAACGTTAATGCAGTATTCTACCTTGGAGTTTTAAAGCGTTTGGTGCGCCGTATTCGACGTGTTCGGACCGAATATCGCGAAGATGGAAGTTGGCGTTTGTTACACGTTAATGTGCCGTCTCTTCGAGCGACACTTGTGACCGACTAATTGACCAAAAATCAAATTTTAACCATGAACCACTCCCCGTATTCACCTGATATGGCACCGTGGAACTTCTTTCTTTTCGGAAAAATGCATTTGCCGATGAAAGGAAAGAGTTATGCAGACGTCGAGGCCATTCAAAGGGCTTGCACCGGCATACTGGAGGCCATACCGGGCAAAGAGCTAAAAAAAATGGTTCGACCTGCTTTTGAATCGTGAAAAAAGCTGTATTAACGCAGAAGGACACTATTTTAAATAAAATAACTTGATTTTGCCGAAAAACCAATTTGTTCTGTCTTTATGTTAAAAGTCCTGTTTACTTTGGAACGCACNTTATGCAGACGTCGAGGCCATTCAAAGGGCTTGCACCGGCATACTGGAGGCCATACCGGGCAAAGAGCTAAAAAAAATGGTTCGACCTGCTTTTGAATCGTGAAAAAAGCTGTATTAACGCAGAAGGACACTATTTTAAATAAAATAACTTGATTTTGCCGAAAAACCAATTTGTTCTGTCTTTATGTTAAAAGTCCTGTTTACTTTGGAACGCACCGTATAGTTTATAGGGTCGGAAACGCTTCCTTCTCACTGTTACATACTGTACAATGTAATATAGCAATTGTACTTAATATAGCAATTATACCTTAAGGTCCCAAAATCCCTTTCCCTCGCACCCTCCTAAACCGAAACACAAAATTCACAAGTTTCGCCATAGAAAAATGCCGCGCACGGAATAATCATATTATATTTAAAGCAATACCTAAAAAAAATCAGGTGAAAACCAAGAACCGTTTATTTATAGTCGACACACTCGACTATAATCGTTTTTTCTTGTTTAACTTTAAAACGTTTCCTACAATATTGAAATGAAACGTCTGTGCCAAGTCCCTTCATTCGCCATGTCACCATCTTATAATCATCCGCAAGCTTAAGACGGAGACTACTTGTCAGAGCCACCATATTTTTGTATGTCATTTTGAGCTATTTAGTATAGTTGAAGGTCTCACTTTATAAATGTTCATCATACGGGACAGTGCTTAATATGAGTATATGTGTATGTGTCTATCATGGGATATCCCACTGCTACCCCTGTCATCATTCTGTCATCAGATGTTTGTCCGAAAAGATTGAACAGCGGAAATAATTTTTTTAGGCCTTTTTTAATAGAATTTTTTGTTGCAAATAACTTAGAGGATTATTTAAAAAAATAAATATATAAAATTAAAATTAAATATGCGTTTAAATAAATTATCACAATCATGGTCAAATTTTACCAAACACATATCCAACGACCACGCCAGCAGGTATTTAACAAATGGTTTTCCGTTGAATCTTAGCCTATAGCTTAAAAAGCAACAAAATGAGAAACAGCTTAACTATATACATACATATATTGGCTATATTTCTCTACCATCTCGGAGATATTATCAATTATATGGTGGAAACAGGCTTGTATCTTCCTACATACACATAGAACGATTATAGTCGAGCGTATAGATAGATATTGGCTATACTAAAAACATATCCAAATTTGGTAGTTCTAGTGTAATATATCGTCGTATGTGGGTTAGAGCGTTTGGCCGCAAAACATTTTGCAATTGGCGCGGGCGTGGATCTTCGCAACTGTGGTTCTATTGTGAAAAAAAAAACGCCTTTAAAGCGGTCATCACAGAAGGGAGCCCTATTTGTTTCACGCCCCTGCCAAATTATTCAAACGTATGTACTTGTATGTGTGCAGCAACGTTTGAAACAATAATTTTATTAACTCCATTGAATGTAAAAGCACTGAAACCTAATAAATTACAATATCATTGGTAACAATAACTTTTAATCATTAAATAAAATAAAACGCTTAAAGCAGTCTCAGGGGACTTATGTTTTCTGACTCTTTTGTTGGGGATTAGCTCAGTGAATCTTGGGTAGCTTAGTAAGAAACCATCACTGCTAAACATCGCGCCGTTGGTTTTCGTTAAACCGCTTTGAATTTTACTTAAAGGACTGGCTATGCATATGTGTTTGTGCGTTGTCGTATTGTTAGCTTACATATTGGCTTAGTAAAGCAGACAGTATTTACTCATTTATTCTTCCACATTTACGAACAAAACCTCCAGTCGCGCTGATGTTTGGTACATCTGCAGCTGTATAGATAATCTCGACTAATGAGGAATTAAAAGTGGATTAATGAACTTCTTAATTACGGATGCTTGCATGTTTAAGTTCAAATTAGTCCTAAAAAACGAAACACAATATAGAAGTGGTATACCTTGGGAGACAACATAAAATTTTCTAGTTTTACCACATTTTTTTCCAAAAAAAAAATGAAGGCTATTTTTGTATAACATCACATTAGACAAAAACATAGTAATTTTATAAAAAAATTTTTTGTTAGATTCTAGACACTCGCCTATTGAATAAATCATTTTTCAGTGCTCTTCAGTTTTTAAGAACATTCTTTTTAAATTGTAGGCGTTATCGAATTTAGTGTTTTGATTAGTTGAAAGTTTGATTGATTGACCGCCGTTACTTAAAAAAACAATCTTTTACATTGATATTAAAATGGCCATATCTGCAATAAATAACTAAATATAAACAACATTTTGTCATTGTGGGTATCATTGTGGGTTGTAGGACTGTCATTGTGGGTTGTAGGACTTTCAAACAAGAGTTTTTGTCTTGCCTCTTGCAACTTAAATATATTTTCAATAAGCTAAAAAATGTATTGTCAAATAAATTATAGATATTTTATGTCTGTCATAATCACAACAATTAATTTAGGTACAATGTCATGATTATATTGAAAAAATTCTAACAGGAGGAAGATACTTAAGCCCCAAATTACATTTTCTGGGAACACGCATGCCTACTCCTTGGTAGATTAAATGTCTATTGTTTTTCATTATATAATTATATAAAAAAAATATATCATAGAAGAAATGTAATAAAAAATTTTATTAGATTCCTAATCATTATTAAAAAAAAGATACTTTGACGCTGTCACAGAGTTATCCATAAGACCCTTCCTTAAAAATGATATTGGCTAATTGAGTCATATTTTCTATGAATAGAATATAAATAATTTATTTAATATCATCTGTTACCACAATTAAAACATTATTTATTCTTTATTTAAATTTTAACTTCTAAATGAGCTTGGAATTATGTTTATTTCATATGATATACATATATAATACGCTATATAAACATAATTTGTAAGTTGCGCGTGGCTACAGATCTAATTAATAATAAGTTTTATTCTGTAATATAATCTGGTACATTCATATATAATATTACATTATATTAATATAGTCATACATAACATATAAACTTAACAACAACTTTTTAAAGTTACATCCCACAATACACGGTGGTAGCTGTTACTGTATATGCATAGCAAAAACCTTACTGTATACTAACTTCAACCCCTTTTCTACGTATCCACCAATCGGTAAACAGCATTTGTTCTCCCCAGTTCCTGTAGACGTTCGTACTTACGAACGGCGTGACACGAATCAACCAGTACTTTATCCTTTAAGAGTTTTGTATCGCGACTTCGGTTTAGTCCCAAACAGACTTTGAAGAGCGACGGTCACAGTAAAGTAAAATAAATCCGCACGGGACCATTAAAATTTTTGTAAATACCCCACGATTTACCGTCGTTACATGTCTTCCTTTTAAAACTAAAATTGTTTGGTTGTTTTCTCTTTCGAAATAAAGTGATAAGAAAATGAAATTTTAAATACGTGTGTTTTTACAAAAGTAAGCTATATATTCTATATTCGCCTTAATAAACAAAAAAAAAACGATCGTTTCTAAGCAGTACAAAATTAAAAAAATATATCAAAATCATAAGTTTTGTCAATATTCCGTTCAAACTACATATAAGGGAACAGGGTATATTGAATTCGTACGAAAGTAGGTAATAGGGAGAGGGAATTGAGACCCCACAAAAAATATACATATACATGTATATTCTTGATCAGCATCAACATCCGAGTCCATGTTTGTCTCATGACAGAAGATATTGAAAATAACTGCATATTCTGATTCTGGGAATACCCGTTCACTACAAGTTTGTTCTATAAATAGGATAATTCCTACATGCCCATAAATTCTGTAGCTTGTAAAATTTTCATTTTGGTAACACTATATTCAGGTACGATATTGGTATAATGTATATCTACTCCTTGTGTTGCCAAAATCAGTCACACACGAGGATCGACGCGCAAATGGCGAAAATGTATTGCGGGCAAACCATCTTTTAGTTTTTCCACTTTGATTCAATATAGCTTTGGTCATATATTCTATAATTATTGTCCGATCCATACGTAATTTTGCATAAACTCGACCTGCGTACACATAAACCGGACCAAAAGTAAATATAATTACACCTCTATCTCTTACCATCTACATCCCTCGAATTTGCAAAAAATATATATCTCCAAAATGGTAAAAGGTGGAGCCATAATTTTAATTATTCTAAGTACGTCAACGACGTCCATGCAAAATAACGTGGAGATCGGACAATATATATGAAAGATATTACCTACCAATTAAAGTTTTACCGCCCCTTCCCATGGCAACGGCATGCCGCTGCAAATGCTGGGTGACGTTATCCGTCTTTTCTTTAACTACGATCCGTCGTACGTGTATACATAGAGTAGTATGCACAAGCAGCAAATGTATAGATGTACAGATGTGTATGTATGTATTCACAATTGGCACGTGTATACATACTGAAGTGTATCCATGTGGGCACGTGCTGATTGTTTGGATGTCAACAAACAAACAACTTGAAGTATTATTTGGGGGCAAAAATGGTTAATAAAGAAAAGAGGTACATGGTCGAGAAATCTCGACTATTTGTCTTTATACAGGGACATATGAGTCCGGTAGTGTGATAATAATTTATCAGACAGATCAAAAGTATTCCACTCCAAAGAAGTAAGACGAAAGTACAATCAATGCACCCACTAGGAGGCAAAATATTTTTGATTTTCTTTATAAGAGTGACAAAAGTACATTGTTGAACAAAACAAAACACTATAATTCACTTTATAAATGTTTACTGGACTTTAATCCAGCAAACTTTTAAATCGATTTAAATGCCTGAATAGTTCACACAAGAGCGATTACAAGAAGTAGAAACGCTATAGTCGATACCATATACTACTTCTTTTAAATAATTCTTTAAATTGTTTGACTGAAGTATAGAAGTCAAAGAAGAGACGAATAACGTCAACCACCATATGCACCGGCATGCCGTTCCCGCGGGAAGTTGGTGGGTAAAACTTTCGTCATATCTTCTATATTTATTGTACTGCTACATATATTTATTGGACGTCATTTTGAATGCACGTGTTTGACGGTCATTGGACTTAGCGGACTAAAAAGTATGCCCCTAGTATTTACCATTTGGTAAATATTGCTTTTTTTTTGCAAATACGAGGGCGGAAGGGGCGTGGCAAAAATTTTAAATAAGCTTGATCTGCCTGCAATAATAATATACCAAAAGCAAATAAGAATTACGCCTCTACTTAGCTCTTACGAGAACGAGGTGTTCATCCATACATACAGAGGGACGGACATGGCTATATCGACTCGGCTGTTTATGCTGATCAAGTATATGTACATCTACGGGGCAAAAAAGACGTCTCCTTCTGCCTGTTACATACATTTGCAAAAAGTAAATATACCATTTGTACCTTAAGGTACATGGTATAAAAAAAACTATATTTTTTATTAATATACATATATCGTGTTATTTGACCTTTTATTGAGTATTTGACTTTTTTTTCTTAGCTAAAATTTGAGTACAGTGCGGAATACATTTATGTATTTCTCTGATTTGTGTGCGAGTGTAATAAAATCAAGTAGAAATCTTTAGATGAAATTTATCGACAACGATACCATGAACCTATTTTTACTATCGACCGCACTTTTCATTTAAAAATTCTAATTCAAATATTTACATGTATAGAATTCCAAGTAATCAGCATGGGCATACATATGTACATATGCATGTAAGTTTTACTGCGGGTGACTTGAATAGGACACTCTTTCACCTTGGACACAATAGCTGAAAGCTTCTAATTCTTCTTCTGTGGAGACTTGAGCTATTAAAATGTTAATGCTAAGAAATGTTTGTGAAGTAATAAAGATATAAAATATATTGGCTCATTTTAGTGGCACATAATAATTGTTTGACGGATTGATGGAAATCAAAGCAGATATAGATACGATGACGTCATCGGGCATTAGTACTGGCAACGAGTAGCTCTACATTTATTGTCTGATCTGAGAATAATATTTTTGTGTTAATTTGTTAAATGTTCGACGGACTTGGGCAGAAAAAAAAATGATGACTAGCTTTTACCATCTGAAAGATACAGTTTGTTGCAATTGCTTAGGCTGAAAGGAAGTGCTAAAACATAAAAAATGCATTATTTGAATATGTACATACATACATATGTTAAACAGACAAAAATGGTGTATCTAGCTCTTATGTCGAAGCAAGAGTACAGTGTATATGCAAATTGCGGAGGCGGGATTGGCGGGATGATCTGCGTTTGTATGCACATGCATAGCGGCCCAAAACTAAAAATAATTTCATCTCTAGCTCTTACCATCGAAAAATTACGTGTTAATACAGACAGAAAGACGGACAAGGCTTTCTCGACTCGGCTGTTTATGCTGATCAAGAATATACGAGAATATACAGCCATGTCGGATAAATAGCAAAAAAACAGCATGCACGAAAAAATAGTTTTTTCATAAACATCGTAATTACGTTTTATGCCTTGTTTTATTAGGTGACCAAAAGCTAAAAAATAGTTCCCCAATAATAATAAAAGCCGAAATTCAAATTAAGAGCAAAAAATGCTTGAACATATAAATAGTACAATTTTAAAAATGTCAAATTTTTAAGCTTAACTGTTAAGCCTAAGCTTAATAACATTAAAAAAATTTAAATTTTTCCAACAGTTAAACATTTTTTTTTAAAAATCAGGGTATATTTTTTCCATTTTCCATTTTTAAGCGACTTGTGTGCAATCTTTGGAAGCTATTCATAAAAAATGTCTTCCACTGCTGAAAAAAATCCACAAATTTGTCGTTAAATTAGAAGGTATTTCCTATACAATGAACAAGAATTTTTGAAAAATATCAAAATGTAACAACAATCCGGTGTTTAAAAAAAAAAAAATTAGTTTTCTTTTATCAAAACCGTTATCGTTTTTTCAATGTTATATCGTCAATTTTCAACCAATCGATTATATTTTTTGTAGTTCATTCATTGTAGAGTAAATATATTCGAGATAACTCAGTATATATATGAAAACTTTTTCATAAAAAGTGCTCTTTGAGTTATGATGGCAGCAAATTTGAAAAATGTCATTTCGAGAAAAACACTATTAACGTTTTGAGAAGCTCTCCCCGTCGCCTGACGCGTCCTCCATAAATCAGCTATATATTGAAAAGTTTTTAAAATTTTCACTTCAAATTTTAAAGGAACATTTTTGAATAGTTATAGGTTCAATTTAAATGAGAAAAAAAGAATCATCAACACTATTGCAGAATATCCACCTAAGGCTAGTAACATCCATTTAACGGGATTTACGATTTAGATATTTTGCTTATTTAAATGTACTAAATAAAAAATATAATAGAGGATTTTTCAGTACAAATCCGTTACTTTCACAATTATTTGACGAAATATTAAAATTTCTTTGCTAGTTAAATTCGTGCTATTTATATGTCTATTACTGTATGTACATACATATGTATGTATGTATGTACTTATGGAGTAAGCTCTAGTATCATGCTGAGCTGATATTACACCTATACATATTTTTTTTTATGTTGATGTAAGCTGTTTATTTTTTATTTTAGATATATTATAATAAGTTCATATTTGCATGAATTTACGAACGCAAATATGCAAATCAGAGGTAACTAATGCGAGCAAACAACATAATGAAATACAAATTAATACAATAATTTTCGCAAAAATATAATTTAATAAAAAAAAAGTTCAATGAAAGCACAGCTAAACAAAAATATAAATGTTAAGCAATGACCAATTAAACTCGTAGGATCAGGGACACACGCATTTGCATTAAGTACAATTGTTTGATAAATCGTAATCCCTAAGGAAGCTGCGACAAAACCAGAGAGAACTCTACCACATCGAACATTCATACCAGGCCATCTATTCCATTTAGCACGGCCCCGCATATGCACCACTGCCTTGAACTTGTCAGTTTGTTTGTCCGAATGGGGCCTTGCGGCAAGCGACCGTCAGGCTGTTTGTACTCATACTCGTGACCGCCTGCTTGGTCATTTCATGCCGAAGAGCTGCCATCAATTTGCAGCACTGGTACTACCACAGTTCAAGTCTCACACCACTTGCTGTGTTCTCTTATCCAGGCGTTTGCATCCTACCCATTTTAAGTGTAAACACATAATCCATTTAAATTGTTTGTGGTTTTCTTGTTGTTTGTTTCTCTTCTTGTTTTAGCTGTCAGTATTTTTATTTGGTTCTTGTATTTCTGTGGAAAAGGTGAATTTATTTTATTTTGAAATGAACTTCCTATTAAGTACGAAACACTTTTTATACTTTACATTTATACTTTTATACTTTACGCTTAAAACCAGAAACCAGAAATATAGGTTACAAAATATTTAAAAGTTGTAATTTATTTATTTTTTTTAACAAGGGGAAAATCTAAATTTAAAAAACAATCTATCTTAAATAATGAGTACCTATCATTAGATGAAAACAAAACACTAAAATAAACAGATAAGCAGTCATTTTAAAAATATTTATACCATGTACCTTTAGGTAAAAATGGTAGATTAAGTTTGTCCAATGTATGTAACAGGGAGAAGGAAACGTTTCCGACCCTATAAAGTATATATATTCTTGATCAGCATCAACAGCCGAGTCGATCTAGCCATGTCCGTCTGTCCGTCTGTCCGTCCGTCCGTCTGTCTGTATGTATGAACACCTCGTTCTCGGAAATGGTAAGAGATAGAGGTCTAATTCTTTTTGCTTTTGGTGTGTTATTGTTGCAGGCAGATCAAGTTTATTTCAAATTTTTGCCACGCCCCTTTCCGCCTTCGTAATTTGCATAAAACTGTATTTGAATTTTCTTCGATAACTTGGACAAAATAAAAGCTAGAGACCTATTTCTTTTTGCAATATGTCCGTTTAACTATTGCGCAGATAATGTAATTTTTTGATTTTTGCCACGCCCCTTTCCGCCCTCTTATTTGCAAAAAAATCGATATCTTCGAAATGGTAAAAGCTAGAGGCATCATTTTCAGTCCAATAAGTCCACTGATCGTCAAACACGTACGTGCAAAATATCGTACGGATCGGACAATAAATATAGAAGATATGGCCAATTAAAGTTTTACCCACCCTTTCCCTAGGCAACGGCATGCCGCACACAAACGAAAATTTGGTGAATTATTTGAAAAAAAAATTAAATCAAAGAAATGGTTCATAAAGAAAAGAGGTACATGGTATCTCGTTGTCGAGTACATCTCGACAACAGCGTTCCTACTTGTTTTAAGTCCGCTGAGTCCGATTGTTAAGCATGTGCATACCAAATTATGTGCCAATTTGTGAAAAAAAAATATAGAAGATATGGCCAATCACATTTGATCTCACCCCTTCTAAGGCAACGGCATGCCTCTGCAAAAGCCGTCAAACAATCAGTGCATACATAAATGTACATATGTATGTATGTATCATATATATTCAAAGTTTGCTTCTCTATCGAGTATGTTGTAGGTGCAACATATTTTTTTCGTAATTTGGTGTTTGGAGGTGTGTGTGTGTGTAAGAGAAGTGCGCGGGCGCAACTCATTTTTGCAGAATGTGCAATGTGCAAGTTTTTCTCTATCTATTATAGTTTCCAAAATCTAGGTGATCATACGGACAAACAGACTGACGGACATGGCTAGATGGACTTCTCTGTTGATGCAGATCAAAAATATATATACTATAAACGCTTCCTTGTCCCTGTTACATATTTGCCATTCGCACTAATCCAATATACCCTTGTTCTTTTAAGAACCGGGTATGAAATAAACTTACATATCTAGAAAACGAATAGATGTGTTGCTAACATCAGTCAGTTACGAAGGTCCACGCCCGCGCAATCGGCGCCCGCACAATCAGATTAAATTTTGTAAATTTAGCTTATTCATTACTTGCTCTTATATACCCCCTTCGTCTGAGTTGCCAACATACTGGCACCATTTGGCAGCGACTCAATCCGTATCAAACTTATTGTCTGACACGACCAATTGGTTGTTCTGGGAGATTTTAATCTACCTGAAGCTTCCTGGTCCACTTCTAATAGTTTACCTTCTTTAATTCAAACCGTACATCATGACTTTACTGCGGGCATGTTAGACATGTCACTCTCACAGGTTAACCATATTAAAAATTCTTTAGGTCCGTATCTAGACTTATGCTTTGTCTCGGATCCGGCAACCGTATCCTTATCCAGGGCGTCATCTCTCATTTACCCCGAATATCCTTACCATCCCTTATTAGAGATGAGGACGGATATAAAAGTTGATTCTACCAAAAAGTATGAGGCAGTCAAGAAAACTCGCTGTTTTCGAAAGGCTAATTTTGATTCGTTTCACAGATATGGCCGTTGCCATACAAATCTTCTACAGTGCAATGAACTCTCTCTTTAATGACTGTGTTCCGGCGCGGTATCCACTCACAAGTGACGATCCGCCTTGGTATACCAAGAACGTAAAAAACGTAAAATATATAAACTTAAGGCTAGGTAAAAAATTTAAAAAGGAAGGGAGTTCGGCGAATTGCTCACAGTATTCAATAGCCCGGTCGAATTTTACCGTGCTAAACACGCGGTGTTATAAGGGTTATATTTCTCGTTGTCGGGCTCAGTTTACCCAGGACCCGAAACAGCTCTATAACTTTGGTAACACCAAACGTAAACCTTCTACATCCTTATCCTCTCTCATGTTTAAAGGTACAACGGAAACGAATGATCAGGCCATGACCGATCTCTTTGCCAAGATTTTTTAAACAACTTATTCACCTGTAGTTGACCCAACTTAGCCTTATGCCTATGATTTACCGAAATTGAATCTTATCTTCTGCCCCTCATTATCCGAGGAAGGGATACTAAAGGATCTTCATAAGGTAAAGCCAACATTTTCGCCAGGTCCTGATGGAGTACATGTGTGCTAAGGTACTGTGCCAAGAATCTGAGAATCTGTCGTTGTAATCCCATGCTTGCGACTTATCACCTAAATGGGGACGCCCTGGATCGTCTAAAGCATATTGACGATCTTGGCAACCGCCTAGATCCTAAACTTAAATTTACCGACCATATATCTTGTATGGTTAACAAAGCCAGGGGTGTACTGGGATTTGTAAAAAGATAGTCGAAAGAATTTAACGACCCATATCTCACAAAAACCTTATATATGTCCCTAGTTCGTCCGATTCTGGAATACGGGTCTTGTGTCTGGAATCCCCAATACGAGGTTCACAAAGACAGCATTGAATCGGTGCAAAAAAACTTTCTCATTTTCGAACTTCGTGGTCTTAACTGGGATGCAAACCAACACCTTCCCTCGTACCATAGTAGATTACTTTTAATAAACCTACCTACCCTTACTAACCGTAGAATGATGCTTGGCGTCGTATTTAGTATTAAACTAATACGACGTGAAATTGACTGTACAAAGTTACTCGGCCAGTTAAATTTCACCGTGCCCTGTAGACTAACTCGCAATTTCATCCCCCTTAAATTACCACATTGTAGAACGAACTACGCCCTGCATGATCCTTTTAGGGTGTTATGTTCGGACTACAATGCACTTTTCACCATTACCTCTAACTCTAATCCTAACAACCTTAAAACCCTAATACTAATTTACCTATCACAACAACATCTAAACAAGTTGCCTCGTATTCTTTCTTTCTATCAAGTTTTCCTCGTATTTTCTTTCGGGTCTATCCCCGCGACTCGAGCCGTACGACACACGGCGCGCCCCTCGGTCGGTTGGGCAGGAGGTGGGAAGTTGCACGTCAAGCAACGGGACCGCACGAAAAAAAAAAAAAAATTGTTCTTTGCTGTATTAGTTAAATTAAAGCATTACTTTTAAGGCTTGCCCTTCTTGATATTTAGTAAAATCTGAAAATAATTAGATAGACTTTTTACTAACCAATAAATTAACTGATTAATATCCAATCATAAATTATTAACATTTTATTTACTGCTTCTAGAAGAATAATTTAAATAAAGGTACATATGAGTTGAAATCATGATAATATGGACGGATGCACATCTCGTATTCAGACTTGGACGCAAGGGATCATCTCGTATAGCGAGACATTTCATTTAAGGAAACTCGGTACCTGAAGATCCATTGATCAATTAACATCAAATATATAAGACTGTCACGATGGTTCTACTCAAGTTGTGCCTAAGAGCGATAGCCTGTGTTATTGTTTTATTGCTTCACGAGAAGTTCAACGTTTACGGGAGCCATACTTTGTCCCACACACATGGTAAATATGAATATATAATTTGAATTTGATTTGCATACATGTATAGCGCACAAAAATCAGAAAGAATTACATTTCTAGCTCTTACCGTCTCGTTGACGTTTTCATACACACAGACAGACTTGGTTATATCGACTCAAGGGAGTTCCGCTAATTACTCGCATTATTCAATAGACTGGTCGAACTTTACCATGAAAAACGCTCCGTTTTATAAGGATTATATATCAAATAGATCTTCTCGTCCTGATGGAGTACATGAATGTGTGCTGAGGTACTGCGCCAAGAATCTCAGCCAGCCGCTTTTGCTGGGGTATTCTATGCTGTTATTAATAGACCTTCTCAGTTTAATTCGTAGCTATTTGACTAGTAAGACGCAGCGAGTCCTATTAAAAAATTCTTTGTCCCATGTGGTCAACGTCACGTCCGGTGTCCCACAAGGGAGTTACCTCGGTCCGCTATTGTTCACATTGTTTATAAACGATCTCCCGCCTTAAGGTACAAATCTTCGTACTATATGTTATGACCGGATGACCTTTCCTTGAAGGTAGAGTGTTGCGCATAGACCATTAGGGCCCTTAGCGATACCGGTTGTTGGAGGCGTTGAATTTCTACCTTTAGTAAAAAAGACTTTAAAAAAAGACAAGAAAAGTGCTTCTCTTGCTTCTGTAGCTTCAGTATGAACGATGCCCGTTTTGGCATTGTTTTGCACATGGTTCTGGATATTTTGCAGTTTGCTTCTATTAAAGCTTCAGCCTTCATTTTGGAGCAAGATTTGTACGTCCTCCACTCCGCCATTTTGGTCTAGCGCTCTTCGTTTTGCCAGTTCGTTCGCCATTTCGTTGCCCTCAAATCCTTGGTGGCTGGGAATCCAATAGATCTGCACCTCTCTGAGGGTGCTTAAGAGATCTAGTGCTTCCCTGCTTGCCAGGACCGTTTTGGACCTTACGCCTTTTTTTAGTGCCTTGATATCTACAAACACATTGACCTTGTTCGTCCTCTGGGCCTCCTCTGCAGGAAAGTTATAGGGAAAGTTATGACGAAGACTTCCGCCTGAAATATGCAGCAGGGGTCTGGTAGTTTCAAAGATAGCGATATGGGAGGGTTACTCCTTCGTCCATCTTCAAACCGTCCGTGTGTATGTTAATGATATTTTGCTTTGCCGCGGAGCTGGAGTCATCCTTTCCCAGCAGTGCAGACATGTTTGTGAAGCTTGGTTTGGGGGTCATGTAGTCCGAGCCTACATGAATCTCCTTGCCAAAAGCACAGTGTCCATAGTTCTGCACTGCTAGTTGGCCCTGTGCACATAGACGGTGAGCCGTCTTTTTTGCCGTTAGGTGCGCTTGGATATCTAGTGGGTTTATTTCAAAAAGCAATTCCAGTGCCCTTGTTGGTGTCGTTCTCATAACTTCGGTGGTGCAGTGTAGTGCGTGTCTCTGTGGCCTTTCCAGGATCATCAGGTATGTGGACTTTTCTGTTGCTTTCCACCATACCAGAGCCCCATATAGAAGGATGGGTCGCACAACCGATATGAAAATACAAAGTGTAAGTTTTGGTGATAGGCCCCATGTGCTCCCCAGCATCTTCTGCGATGCATATAGTGCTTTGGTTGCATTTTTGGCCCTTTCTTCCACATTTGGCTTCTAACTCAGCTTGCTGTCAATACTATATTCGGTCTTTGTCAACAATGGCGTCCCGCATTATTGCTTAACTCGGCTTCTTTCGCCCATTTTAGAAGTTTATTAAGGGTGTTGTCCATGACCGAGCTGATTGTCGATGGAAATTTTCCCACAAGAAATTTCCTTTTTGCGGTGTCCCTCTTTTCGCTTCCATGGTTAGGTAGTGGGTTCCCATACTGCCTGTGTCGTTGAGCCGCTCAGCAGATTTTGGATCCAGGTGTTTACGGATTCTTTGGGTATTGCGGTTCTTAGGCTTTGCATTTCTATGATTGCTACTAGTGGAAGTATCGCAGGTTCCACAGATTTTCCTTTCGTGTAGGCATTTTGCTTCCATCAGCGTGCAAGTTGCTTTTCGAATGTGGAGCACCACCAGTTTTTCTAGTGTTTTTTTAGGGTGAATGATATTGGCCTGTAGTCCTTGGGAATGACATGATAGCATTTTATGGCGAATAAGGAGCAATCGAGGGTTGTGATTTCAACCCAAACGTCGGTGGAAAGCTTGCTGCTACCACGAGTAGGAGACATACTCCCAGCGTATAGCCAGCGGGCTTGGTCTTGGCTACTTGAGACTGCTCGCCTCCTCTGGTGACCGGTCGTGCCTTTCCCGTAGCGTCATTTTAATTTTGAGAGTTGCCTAGTACTGGGCTCTTGCTTTCAATCCATTCTTTGTCTTTTTGGGTCCGACATTGCAAAAGGGTCCGACATTCGATACCCTTTCGTTTTCAGATTCGATTTGAGGTCTGATTTGAGGTAAACTGGTTTTGGAGATATCGCCTTCAAAGTCATAAAACTCTACTGCATAAAATAAGCTGTGAGGAACTCTATGTAAATATCAGAATATCGAAGTTTTCCCAAGGAAAAAACGATTACAATCCCCGGAATAGCTATTTTGGTATACGATGATTTCATACTCATTTTCAATCTTCTTTATATTCTTTTCAAAGAAAAAAGCTTAGCTTAAAAAGCTTCTTCCGCAGATCAAAATACCCATTCTTTTTTTTTTAAAGTTACATTAGTTTGCCAGAACGTATATCTTATAGCGACATAAAATACATAGAAACGTGAAAAAGAATATGCAATCTTCGATACGCTGAAGCACAAGTACAATACGATGCCAGCACAGTCATCAGATACGCTGTTTTTTGTTATTTTGTTTTTCCGATCACCACGAGTATTAAAATTTTAAGTCCCTTCAAGTCACATTGCTTCTTAGGACATATTAATTTTAAGTATTTGGTGGCAAGAGAAAGGAGTAGGGGAAGGTGGGGTATAACCGACAACGGGGGAGCATGGACAAGGGCGATATTTTTTTCCCTAGGACAGGTTGAAAGCTGCAACAAACTGCAATCGGCTCGTCTTATACTAAGCTCACTTTCTAATAAGCACTTAAGCTGTGAACACGTGATGTTAACTCTCTGCGACAACAAACCGAAATTTCACACCACGGACGTTTTTTTTCAACGCGGTTGATTTGTTCCACTTTTGTCGATAAATACATCCAGGTAAATATGTTTATATTATTAGTGGAGCCTTTAGGCTTCGACACACAAAAGAAATTTTGCACGAATTTGTATTGTTTCCATTATTTACCGCTATTTTGAAAATATGAGCTTTCGGGGAGGCATGGACATCTGATAAGTTTTCGACATTTGACACGCAAACTTCATATATTTTACGTGTATAAGTGATTTTTAGTGCAGAATTTCAACAAACAGTATTTCGACGTTTTCTGATAGTTTGGTGCTCGGGTGATCACGCGTTACTATCCCAAAGAAGTCCCGAACACTTACAACTGCATCCACTGCTATTCGGAATAATTTCTTAAGCCAATTCCTTTTTTTGTTATTGTTTACCACTTTCTACTACATTTCCATTCATTAATAAACGTTTTTCATCAATAACTTTCATGTTATAATCAAATTACAGACATGTCCACTTGTCCCCGCCTTTTTTCAACATCGCAAAATCACGTTTTTTGCGCCAATAGCAATAACTTTTACATTTTGGTAAATTGAAAAAAATGTTATCAAAAGAAAGGTTGTGATTCGCACTACAACCCCACGTTTTGAAATTTTCAGAAAAAATTACTTTTAAGTGACTTTTTGGCCGAAATCAAAACTATGTCCGGCCTACCCCACCTTCCCCTATGTGATGTGAATAGAACGATCACATGAAGGGATTTTGTAAAGAAATGAAGACGAATGCGAGTAAGTGAGCGAGTGTGATTTGGCGTGGATTGATATTGGTAAATCCATTTTTTTTTTTATGTAGGTTGTTTACGTTTTGGAAAGCCTTAAAACTTCTTTGTTAGAGCTCCAGAAGGAAAAACAAAAGATATGGTTTATTTAAAAGCATTACAATAAAAATGAACAAATATGAAAAAAATTAATTGGGTGAAACCTTACAAAGCTTAGTATCGTGTTCTAATCATTGTCCAACAGATGTTTGAGTCTTTTAACGAAATTTATTAGATTTGTGGCCACTTGACCCTTGCTTGACATAACGAGTTGTTCTTGTTAAGAACAATGGCGTGACATAACGAGCTGTATTGTGAAATTACAAATAGATCGTCATTGACTTTAAAAATTAAACGTACTTAGGATTGTAAAGTATTTCACGAAACGTAAGAGGTTATATATTCTTTATTTCTTTTTTGATCTAATTTCATGTGCTAAGTGACTTTTCAACTTCGACAATTCATTCGTTCTGAATGGAAAGATAATTCCATGGAATTCCCATGTTTTCAAAACTAACCTCAAAGTAAACGCATAATATCAAAGTGATCAAACTTCATACGCCTATCCATTGAATCATTCAGCGAATTCAAATTACAGTACTAGCTACCTAGCAAATTATGTGTTTTCTGTAAGTAGTGATATTCTTCTTGATTTTTAATGCAATTAATCAATCGGTCTTAAGGTAGGCATTCATTTGCATTTGCGGACATAAACGAAGATTGTGTTCGCGAAATGATTGAACGGCTCGACGATGAAACTAATGGCATACACAAAATAATTAAAAAGTACATAACAAAAATGTATAGAATACACATTCGTCACTAGCGGCAGAGGTGGTCGTATCCGGTCAATTTTCGTAGCATAGAGATATTTCTCTACCAATTTCATATCTAAATTTAGAGTCTCTAGTATTAAAACTGTGGACTTGTGGGTAAGAGGGACGTAGACATTGAAAAAATTGGAACTGTGCCGAACTGTTTTATAGCAAACATCTAGGCGTTTATACGGATAGAAGGCCGGACATGGCTTTATCGACTCGGTTGATGATGCCGATCCAGAATATATACTTTGTGGTGTCGCAGATCATTCCTTCGTCTCATTACATATTTTCGTACCAATTTAATACACCCTGTTATTTTTAGAAGAGGGTATAAATGGTAAAATTTTCTGGTAACCCGTATATACATTAGAAATCCGAAAAAGGTGCTCCCAGTTGCCGTTAGGTGGCAGTCCCAATATGAGCTAACGATAAAATCAACCAGACTGGCAGATCGCAATGACAGGCATCAATGAGATTAGGTGGAGAGGAAAGTGGACAAAAACAGCAATAAACGACAAGTGAGGCACAGCGGAAGCAATGATGTGTCCAGGAAATATAACCAAACACTAATATCTTGGAATCCTGTATCCGATAGAATCATCATCGCAAGATTCCGGTGCATCGCTTCGCGTATAATCATCGTGCAATAATATACCCTAACGGAAGACGCATCAAAGACGAATTCTAGAAATTCCAAACGTCGGGTCGAGAGAGGTGACATTAAAATTGTCTCCCATGACAATTTTCAATTTTCAATCTTCAATGCGAAACTCGGGCCGAGTACACATGGATATCCCAAAACGGAAATACACGTAACCAAATAGACCTCATCTGCATAAGCAGATAATGGATGCGTTTGCTAACCGACGTACGCAACGGGAGAGGCGCGTTTATCGACAGTGACTACGAGCTAGTGGTCGACGATCTCTCAATCAAACTGAGACGGATCCGTGCTGTCACCAGAGAAACAAGAAGACCGTCCCTATGAACTTACATCGATTGGACGACCTCAAGCTATCGGCCAGACTTAGAACAATGATATGTAAGTTGCTAATACCGGAGCAGAATCACCCATGGGAGCACATATGCAGCATGTCTAAGAGCACCGCGGAGAAGATACTTGGCACCCAAAAGCGCAGACACACGGACTGTCAGGAAAATGGGAACTGATTAGCAGAAGAAACAGCCCCAAGTCGATAGAAGCACTCCCAACCCGTACGAGACTCAGACGGAACACTCTTAACAGCCGATGACAACCAGTTGCGTAGATGGCCGAGATAGTGCATCATGACATAGGGGAATTTGTAAGTCCAATCAGCCTGGAAGAGAGCAATCATCGTCATCAGCGACGGCAACAAATGCAAAGGAATTACTATTCTAAACACAAGCCATATAATTTTGTAATCGATGAGATCATGAGAGACGTAAACAGGTCCAAACGCGGGATCACATGGAGCTTCACCCGCCATCTTGCAGACTTAAATTACGCGGACGACATCTGGCTCGAATCTCACAAGATCGACATACAAGCCAAAGCCAATGACCTCGAGACCTGGGCCAAAGCATTGGCATCCAAAACGAAAGCGAAGCGGATCATTCTGCCTTTTTCTGCTCTGCCCATTTGTGCTTACAGTGGAGCAAGGTACGTTAATATAGATTTCAAAATGGTCTGTGCTTTTAAAATCTGAATTTACGTATTAAAACAAAAATTTGATCTCATTTAACAGATGCTAGGTTAGAATGTACTTAATGTTTTCATACAACATTATCATACATGTACCTTAAGGTACAAATGGTATATTAACGTTGTGAAAATGTATGTAACAGCCAGAAGGAGACATCTCCGACCCAATAAAGTATATATATTCTTGATCAGCATCAACAGCCGAGTTGATATAGCCATGTCCGTCTGTCCGTCTGTCCGTCCGTCCGTCTGTCTGTCTGTCTGTATGTGTGAACACCTCGTTCTCGGAGATGGTAAGAGCTAGAGGTCTAGTTCTTTTCGCTTTTGGTGTGTTATTATTGCCGGCATAGCAAGTTTTTTTTTCAAATTTTTGCCACGCCCTTTCCGCCGCCGTAATTTTCTACGATAACTTGGACAAAATAAGACCTAGCAGATTAAAAATTAAGTCTCTAGCTTTTATCATTTTGGAGATATCGATTTTTTTGCGAATACGAGGGCGAAAAGGGGCGTCGCAAAAATCTGGAAATGGCATTATCTGCATAATAGTTAAACGGTCCTAATGCAAAAAAAAACAGGCCTTTAGCTCTTATTTTGTCCAAGTTATCGAAGAAAATAAAGTTTTATGCAAATTACGAAGGCGGCAAGGGGCGTGGCAAAAATTTGAAATAAACTCGACCTGCGTACACATATAACGGACCTAAAGCAAAAAGAATTACACCTCTAGCTCTTACCATCTCCGAGAACGACGTGTTCATACATACAGACGGACAGACAGACGGACNGTTTCTACTTGTTTTCTTTTATTTAAATAATTCAAACAAGATCTAGGCGTTCATATGAATAGAAAGACGGGCGGAAATTTCGATATCAATTCGGCTGTTGATGGTGACCAAGAATATATATTTTTTTGGTAGCAGAACATTCCTTTTCCCTGTTACATACTTTCGAACGAATTTAATATACCCTTTTTATTTTAAAATACCTGTACAGCGTGGCAACGAATTTTTTAGTACATAGAACTGCAAGAAAATAGAACCTATATATGTATGTGTATTGCCGCTGTGAATTGGGCATCTCCCGCTTTGTGTGTTTCGCTATCTTAAATTTTATCATTCGTTATTTTACAATGTATCGAGAATGCGGCATAATGTTGCCAAAATATATAAAACCATTTACAATCTGGCTACTTCGAGCCAAAGAATAAATATAGCTGCCAAAAAATATTGGAAGTTCAAATAACATCATATGTACTAGATTGTAACGGAATATAATATTTTCCCAATAATCTAGTTACTATATGAGGGTTCAAGGCTCATAATTAAACTGCAAAATTGAATCGTAGCCAATCAAAACAAGTAGAAACGCTGTAGTCGAGATTCCTCGACAACGAGATACCATGTACCTCTCTTGCCGTTGCCGTGGGAAGGGGTGGGTAAAACTTTAATTGGTCATATCTTCTATATTTATTGTCCGATCTGAACGTAATTTTGCATGCACGTCTTAAACGATCAGCAGATTTAACAGACTTAAAATTAAGTCTCTAGCTTTTATCATTTTGGAGATATCGATTTTTTTGCAAATACGAGGGCGGAAAGGGGCGTGGCAAATATCCAAGAATGACATTATCTGCGCAATACTTAAACGGACATGTTGCAAAAAGAAATAGGTCTCTTAACTCTTATTTGTCCAAGTTATAGGCAAATGTGTCGAGGAACATTCAGTTTTATGCAAATTACGAAGGCGGAAAGGGGCGTGGCAAAAATCCAATAATACCATTATCTGCGTTATTGCTAAACAAACATAATGCAAAAAGAAATAGGTCTCTTACTCTCATTTTGTCCAAGTTATAGGCAAATGTGTCGAGGAACATTCAGTTTTATGCAAATTACGAAGGCGGAAAGGGGCGTGGCAAAAATCCAATAATACCATTATCTGCGTTATTGCTAAACAAACATAATGCAAAAAGAAATAGGTCTCTAACTCTTATTTTGTCCAAGTTATAGGCAAATGTTGTCGAGGAACATTCAGTTTTATGCAAATTACGAAGGCGGAAAGGGGCGTGGCAAAAATCCAATAATACCATTATCTGCGTTATTGCTAAACAAACATAATGCAAAAAGAAATAGGTCTCTTACTCTCATTTTGTCCAAGTTATAGGCAAATGTGTCGAGGAACATTCAGTTTTATGCAAATTACGAAGGCGGAAAGGGGCGTGGCAAAAATCCAATAATACCATTATCTGCGTTATTGCTAAACAAACATAATGCAAAAAGAAATAGGTCTCTACCTCTTATTTTGTGCAAGTTATGGGCTAATGTGTCGTTATGGGCTAGAGGTACCTTCAGTTTTATGCAAATTACGAAGGCGGAAAGGGGCGTGGCAAAAATTTGAAATAAACTTGATCTGCCTGCAATAATAACACACCAGAAGCAAAAAGAACTAGACCTCTAGCTCTTACCATCTCCGAGAACGAGGTGTTCATACATACAGACAGACGGACAGACGGACAGACGGACATGGCTATATCGACTCGGCTGTTGATGCTGATCAAGAATATATATACTTTATGGGGTCGGAGATGTCTCCTTCTGGCTGTTACATACATTTGCACAAAGTTAATATACCATTTGTACCTTAAGGTACATGGTATAAAAAATCGATATCTTCGAAATGGTAAAATCTAGGGGCATAAATTTTAGTCCGTTAAGTCCACTCAAACACGTACGTGCAAAATTACGTACGGATCGGACAATAATTTTTTTTTTTTTTTATTGTTATGCTTTTATTTCTTGGATTGTCTCTTTCAGAGACTAACAAGAGGTATATAAAATCTTTTTTATAATTTAACTAACAGTCATGCTGACTGGTACAGAGTTAGACGGCCCTAATAATCGATTGCCGGGTTGGAAGGTCGTTGCGTCGCAGGCGGTATCCGCTGGAAACCCGAGTCAATCCCCGAGCGAGGGAATTTGTTTGCGAAGACAGCTTTGCTTTGTAGGACTCTTTTTACTTCTGGATTTCGTCTTTCACTGCGAGGATGCCAAGATCCCGGTGGATGTTTTCGTTGCAAACATACCAAGGTGCTCCGGTAATAGTTCTCAGGATTTTTGATTGTGCGCGCTGTATGATGTCTGAAGTATGAAGTATGTTCCTGCTGCTCGCGTTCCCCTACAGCTGGGAGCCACACGTCCAGATTGGCTTTAGGACTGAATTGTGGAGTAGTAACTTGTAGTCCAGGCACAGTAGCGATCGTGAGTTTATTAACCAGTGGGGGCTGCTGGCTTTTAGTTTTGGCGCATCTTCTTGCATTCGATGTGCTTACGCCAGGTTAGTCGTCTATCGAGGTGGACGCCAAGGTACGTTACTTTGTTAGCTTGAGGGATCTCCATACCGTTTAGTGAAGGCGAAGGGCATGTTTGTCTATTAATAGTAAACGTTACATGTTTACACTTTTGGTCGTTTATTTTAATGCGCCAGTCGGACAGCCACCTTTCCACTACTATGAGATGATTAGCGAGTTGGTTTGTTGCTTGGGTTGGGCATTTGGAGCGACAAAGGATTGCGGTGTCGTCGGCGAACGTTGACGTTGTTAGTTGTACGTTCGTAGGAATGTCCGCAGTAAACAAAACATATAGACAAGGGCCAAGTGCGCTTCCTTGTGGAACTCCAGCTTCGATGATGTAGTCACCCGAAGTAGCTGCGTTGCATCTCACTGAGAATACCCTTTGTAGAGGTATGATTCCAGTAGCTTGTGTATGTTGGCAAATACGTTTTAATTTTGAGCATGAGTCCTTTAAGCCAAACTCGGTCGAAAGCTTGAGATACGTTGAGAAAAATAGCGCTACAGTATTCTCGCTGTTCGAAGGCTGAGCGTATTTCAGATGTTAGTCTGTTCACTTGCTCAATGGTTTCAATGGTTTTTTCGGAAGCCAAATTGGTGGGCTGGGATAATATTGCAAGTTTCATTATGATGATGGATTTCTTCCACTTTTTTGGGAAATAGCCGAGATTAATGATCCCATTAAATAGTTTACAGATGACATCTATAGCGCATTTTGCAAGTTCGATCAGCATCTTTGGCGTCAGTAGGTCGCCGCCGGGAGCCTTTTTTGGTTTTAGCCCTCTTATTACTTTTTCAATTTCGTTCGGCCGGAGAGGAGGTGTAGTTGACAGAGGGGTAGCTTCTGGCTAGATTAGTGGCAGGACGAATGAGTTAGAGGCAGGGTTTGGTTGGAAGACACTTTGGAGATGAGTAGCGAATGTTTCAGCCCTGTCTTTGTGGCTACGAGCCTAGCATCCCGAGGAGTTTCTTATCGGGGTGGTCGTTTCAATTGGGGCGCTAAGAATTTGGTGGGCCTTCCACAGAGGATACTTTGTGCTCGTTGGCGAAAGATTCTGGATGTACCTCAGCTGTGCATTTTCTTCCTGTTGGTGCAGGGCCTGGTCGAGTGATCGGGTTGCTTCCTTAAGGCGTTGCTTTGAGGCTGGTGATCTGTTTTTTTGCCAATCACGACGCGTGCGCCTCTTTTCTCGCACGAGCTGTTCGATTTGCTGATTGGATTTGTAGTATTTGATTCGGTCTACTTCCTTCCCTTGAGGAGTAGAGATTTTGGCTGCCGCCACGAGTACTTCTTCCAGGGCGCTCGTGGTGTAGTCGATGTCCGATTCCATGTTAAGCTCCGGGGCGAGATCTATGTGGGCACTCACGTACTTCTTGTATTTAAGCCAGTTCGTTCTTAGCGACGTCAGACTGAAGGGGTGTTCGGTTATTTCTGGGCTTTGAAGGCGAGTTAGGAGCACAGGCGAGTGGTCTGATGATAAGTACGAGACTGCTCTAGCACTTATTAAATTGCGAGGTATGTTTTTTGTCACCGCAAAGTCAATAAGGTCTGGGAGCTTGCGTGGGTCTGTTGGCCAGTATGTGGGGCTTCCAGGGGAAACATAGTCCAGTTTATTTCTCACATTTATAATTGCATTGTACAATTGCCTTCCTTTGGGAGTCACTAGACGTGATCCCCAGTGCGTATGTTTGGCATTGTAGTCTCCTTCGGCTATGAAACGATCGCCAAGTGAGTTGTAGAATTCCATATTGAGAAGCGAGGAGGGCAGTAAACGGCAGCGATTGAAAGGCTTCCGTTACTTGATTGGGTTTGTATCGATGTAGACCATAGGTGGGCAAGCCCATGGCTCCTCGGGCTCTCGCGGCTCCCCCCGTTATTCGTAATTTTTGGCGCCAGCAAATCGGACCAGACGATCGAGTCGCGCGGTCAGTGAGGCGTGAAGATTAACAAAAACAATGCTACACAAATTTGACGGAATTTGACGGTAAAAAGAGAATGTGTGAAGCGAAGATCTCGATCAAAAGGGAACCACCGTGAGCAAGTGCTCGGAATTTGACGGTGAAAAGGGAATGTGTGAAATTACACAAACAAAATATATAGAACCAAAAAATCGGACGGAGACCCTTTTTTTATTTTTTTGGACGGCTCCCAAGTTGCGGCTGCGGCTCCGATCGTTAGATTTCGTGCCCACCTATGATGTAGACTGCAAGAAGTTTGTTGCAAACCTTTTGTGAAAATGGTGTTTGATTCGTTCTCTGATTAGAACTCCGGTTCCGCCGTGGGCTTTTCCATTCGGATGATCTGTGCGGTATATTGTAAAGCCTCTTATTTGAAAGTTGTATTTGCTTGTAAGATGCGTTTCCACTAGTAGCATAACGTCAATATGGTTTTCGTTCTAGAATTGTGACAATTCTAGTTTATGCCGTAAGACACCATTGGCGTTCCACATTGATATTCGTAGGGTCTGCATAGATTATTTAGACTGTTGCGCTACGAGCAGCTGTATTACCATGTTCTGATTTTGAACAAGTGTTTGCATGGTCGTTTTCTTGAATGACATAAGCTCTATCATGCTTTGTTAGAGGGTAAGCATCATAGTTTCATTTTGCTATGTGGCTGTTCTGGGGCCATTTGAGCGCTTTGTGAATTAGGCTGAACTGGATTTTCCATTCCAGATCGTAGAGCATCGGCATAGGAGAAGCCGTTTGTGGTGTTTAGGGGGCCCATATATATATTGGAGGGGGCTTTGGTTTTTTTGCGGTGTCTTGCGCTGGTTGGTTTTCCTCAACCTCCTGCAGTAGGGATCTGCCTGGTTCTTTGTCGATCCTCTGGACGCGGCTTATTTTTGTTTTATTGCCTGCCGGATTACCCAGCGGGCTAAGCTTGCGCTTGATTTTAATGTAGCGATCCATTCCGGTCTGTGTGGCCGGGGCCGCTTTGGCACTTACAGAAGTTGTTGTTTTTGTACTCACTGTGGCCGTTGGCGTCGCGGTAATTTGAATTGCAGTGGTTGTTGCTGCTGTTGCAGAAAGCAAGCCCGTGCTCTTTGGCTTTCAGCGGTTAGTAGAACCGCGTTGCTCTTAAGCGCGTCTTTTTCCATTTCGGTATCGCGGGTAGAAAAGTAAGCGTAGAAGCCGTTTCTTTGTTTCACTGAGCTCCTACGTTCGTTTTTTTATCGTTGCTCGTAGAGTTCATTGCGTGGCACTTGTTTATTTTGGAGCGTTATGCTGCTCTCAGACCCTTCTCTCTTGCGGCTCAATGCGATCCACAAGCTTGAACGCACAGAACACAATAACAAAAGGGGAAAAAAACGGAACACAAAAATGCGCAAAACACTTAAGCGAATTGTGCAAAAGATAATGCACTTTCAATCGAACAATGACTTCCACTATGATAAACATTCATTGCCCTAGCGATTTAGCTAACTTTTAAGCCCGTTTTAGACAATTAAAGCGACGAAAAACGCGAATTCGCAGAGCGCCGATCGTTACGCGGCTTTACTCAAATTCGATAATTCGATCAATCGACAATAAATAAATAAAATAAATAAAGAAGATATGACCAATTAAAGTTTTGTAGCAATGCGTGCTGTTGGTCCGAAATTTTTTTCCTCCATTGAAAGGGGAGTTTTACACTGCGAACTCCATTACGCGGGAGTCGAAGTGAGCAGAGCGGGTGAGCAAGACCGTGCTTATTGGCTTTCAGCGGTTAGTAGAACCGAGTTGCTCTTAATCGCCAATTTTCCCATTTCGGTATAGCGGGTTGAAAAGTAAGTGTAGAATCCGTTTCTTTAGTTTACTGAGCTTCTACGTTCGTTTTTATAACATGTACCTTAAGGTACAAATGGTATTTTAAGTTTGTGCAATGTATGTAACAGGGAGAAGGAAGCGTTTCCGGCCCCATAAAGTATACATATTCTTGATCAGCATCAACAGTCGAGTCGATCTAGCCATGTCCGTCTGTCTGTCTGTCCGTCTGTATGTATGAACGCGTCGTTCTCGGAGATGGTAAGGGCTAGAGGTGTAATTCTTTTTGCTTTAGGTCCGTTATATGTGTACGCAGGTCGAGTTTATTTCAAATTTTTGCCACGCCCCTTTCCGTCTTCGTAATTTGCATAAAACTGTATTTTCTTCGATAACTTGGAAAAATAAAGAGCTAGAGACCTATTTCTTTTTACATTAGATCCGTTTAACTATTACGCAAATAATGTCATTCCCGGATTTAAGACACGCCCCTTTCCGCCCTTGTATTTGCAAAAAAATCGATATCTGAAAAATGGTAAAAAGCTAGAGACATAATTTTAAGTCCGCTTAGTCCGCTGATCGTCAAACACGTATGCAAATTGACGTCGAGATCGGACAATAAATATAGAAGATATGATCAATTTAAGTTTTACCCACCCCTTTCCACGGCAACGGCAAGGGAGGTACATGGTATCTCGTTGTCGAGAAATCTCGACTACAGCGTTTCTGTTTTAACGTTGCTCGATGAGTTCATTACGTGGCAATAATTTATTTTGGAACTGCATTTATTTTTTCACAGCACTTGGTGAAAAACGATTTTCCACGGATCTGGTGGAGGCATATGCACCACACTATATGTACTTTGTTCAGTTAGGCTTCCCACACGGGGAATACTAGTTTCCGTGTCTATCGGTACCGTTTTTCAGGTTTTACCCGGTGTTCACACGGAGTGCTCTAGAAGCACGTCTACTCACTTTGACGCTTCGATGGAAGCATTTACATGTATACTAGTATACACTAGCCAGAAAAAGTGTGCGTACAAACTTGCCTCGCAACTTTGATGTTGAATAAAAATAGTTGTGGTGAAGATATTGCCTTAGTTTTTTTTTTTAAATTAATGCTACATCTATTTATTAAAATTATAACTAGTCTTCATTTATTTCTTTTATGCTTTTGTTGCACGGAAGAAGCCTCTCGTATACCCCGTCAATAAAAAGAACCGCGTGGACTTTGGTAAAAAATGAATTTGAGAGCCTTAAGCCTTCTGGAACAAAGTAATTTTCATTGATTATAGCAAATTCTGCATATTTGGCATTATAGGGCGATAACTTGTGTGGCACAAACCTGGCACAGCCCTTGAAGTGCATAACCTTGCGCCAACAGTTAAGCACGGTGGTGGCGGTGTGACTGTGTGGGGCATAAAAGTCCTTATTTTTTAAAATTTATTGACTCGAAAATGGACCACAAGGCGTATATGAATATCCTTAAGGACAAATTGCACCAAAGCGCATCAAAATTGGGTCTGTCAGATCATTTTTGGTACCAACAGGACAATGACCCCAAGCATACTACGTATAATGAGAAGCAATGGTTGCTTTATAATGCCAAAAATCAGCTGCATTCACCGCCTCAGTCGCCGGCATTATAGGGCGATAACTTGTGTGGCACAAACCTGGCACAGCCCTTGAAGTGCATAACCTTGCGCCAACAGTTAAGCACGGTGGTGGCGGTGTGACTGTGTGGGGCATAAAAGTCCTTATTTTTTAAAATTTATTGACTCGAAAATGGACCACAAGGCGTATATGAATATCCTTAAGGACAAATTGCACCAAAGCGCATCAAAATTGGGTCTGTCAGATCATTTTTGGTACCAACAGGACAATGACCCCAAGCATACTACGTATAATGAGAAGCAATGGTTGCTTTATAATGCCAAAAATCAGCTGCATTCACCGCCTCAGTCGCCGGATTTAAACCTCATAGAGCATCTATCGGATTTTCTGGAGCGCAGGATTCGTCCTCGAACAACAACGTCGAAGGATACGCTGAAGGAGGTCATTTTATATGAGTGGAGCAAAATACCACCTGAATTCACCGAAAAATTGGTTTATTGAATGCAAAAAGGCTTGAATATGACAATAAATAGGAAGGGGTATCCTATTTCGTACTAATTTCGGTAATGGCTTATTAATAAATGCGTTTTTTTTAGGTAATTGAAGTTTGTACGCAGACTTTTTCTTGCCCAAAAACCCGTGTACTTTTTGTTTTTTTATTTTAATTAAATAAGTTGTTGAGGGAAATAAATGAAGACTAGTTATAATTTTAATAAATAGATGTAGCATTAATTTAAAATAAAAACTAAGGCAATATCTTCACCACAACTATTTTTATTCAACATTAAAGTTGCGAGGCAAGTTTGTACGCACACTTTTTCTGGCTAGTGTATGTATAAGTGGGTTGTATAAGAGCTTAGACAACAGAGCACAACCAGAGCCATTTTTCCCTGAGCAAAATAAGCTGGATCAACCAAAAAAAAAATCTAAAAAAAGCGGAATCCTAGAAAAAAAAAAGTTAAAAAAAAGCTAGTTATACTTACATAAATTATTTAAAGTATACTTAATAGATCAATATTTTCCGCATCATCCGGATAATATTCCCTTTGTTCTATGGTTAACAAAAAAAATAAAAAATCGCATCGGGCGGGGCGCTTTGCTCCCGCGATTTGTGTGTCAGTGGGCCGTTAAGATCTTTCTACATATAATACATACATAGTATATGCATCTCAAACGCAACAAGTTTATAGACACACGTATGTGGATGGGATGTATATAGCTGCACAGGCGGCTGCGATTAGTGCGGTTATAGCGTCAGCAAATAATAAATTACGGAAAACAAGACGATTCAACAACACAAACAGCAAAAGTGTCCCTGCCGATTATAGATCCGATATAAATAGTGAGATATAAATCTGTAATCCCCACAACTTCTAGACAACTGACAGCAAACAATGTGACAAAAGGGATCCACAAAGGCGGCTCTCTGGAGGGTTTTCGCTTATTATTAATCAGATTAATTATCGGTTACTCTACTTATAGAAATACATTTTTAACATTTTAACCGTCAACCCACAATTAAAACAACTACAAAGTTGAGTAAAGGTCAAAATAAAAACAAGCTGCTCAAATTTGAAAAAAAATCCAGAATTCCCGCTGCCCGCTGTTTTCAAATTTTTCCCGCAATCAGACTTAAAAAAAATCCAGATCTGACGGGAAAAAAGCGGAAATGACACCACTGAGCACAACCAGTAAGAGTACATAAACATAACGACTACAAGTACAAAAAGAGAGCGACAACGATCCAATATGATAGTCAAACGACGAGTAGAGAGGCAAGCCGGCCGGCGAGTGCAAAGACGACCACAAGAACAAGGAGAAGCTGGACGACACAAGAGGAGAAGGAGCCAAAGAAGTCAGTCGCGTTTATATTACAGACTTTATTTATATAATCACATCTTGATCAATACTATTAAATTTAAATAAAGTAACCCCCACATTATGGGTGCTCGTATGAGATTTTAATTAAATAAAACGACGAATATAGACGGGATAAAAAATATTAACGACGGAAAAAAGTGTCATTTTTTGTTAATGACGTAGATGTGATCAACATAAGAAAAATTTGATTAGTCTAAAAAAAAAAAATAATAATAATAACGACGGAAAAACAAAGACGAAAACGCTGAAAAACAAAATAAAATTTAAAGATGCCGCGCCTTAATGACTTTATAAGTAAGTTAAAGTCTGCCGCATATTGATCATTACTGCCCTACATAAAATAGTGCTAAACACAGAAGGTGATCGCAACAACAGACAAGGACTTCGCGATTTTGAAGGATTAAAATATGATGAAAATTATGGAAGATTTGATGAGTTAAAGCAATACATAGCACAAAATCTAACTGAGCGTGATGTATGTAAGTATTTGTAATTTGTTAAGCTTAAATCATGATGCTTTTTACAACTGAATTCTCTGTTTAAATTCGTTGAAAAAAATTACGCATCAGAAAGAGAAGAAGATCAAGAAAGCGACGCCTGCGACCAAACGTTCTGCGACGCAAATTCACAGGAAAATAACAAAGATGATAGGCCGAATAACGGACTTCACATTCCAGGCGTTCGCGAGCATTCGATTTCTCACGAAGAGAATACGAGTATGCATACCAACAAAAACAAATTAAACGACGACTTAATGACGCCTCGCTTTGCCATCAGTTTTCGCGACGTAGAAGAAACGATTCGGTACTTCGATGGTACAAAAACAATTTTGTGGAAGCATGGGTAACAGAATTCCAAGAACAAGCATGGATTTGTGGTTGGAACGACGTACAGAAACTCATTTTTGCTAAAAAAATTATTAAGAAGAATTGCAAAACTCTTTGTATTAAGCGAAAATAATATTTATTCTTGGAACCTGCTGAAGATCAAACTACTACATGAGTTCAAGTGAACTGTGAAATAAAAGACAGTTTCGCGTAACTGAAACAGTTTTGATGCAATATGTGATCGATGGTATAGACAATTTCAAAGTTGACAAAACATTAATACGGGGGGACTAACAAAAGTTCGCTTAGTTGCTATCATATTATAATTTTTTTTATTGTTCGGGCGAAGGCTGGCGGGGGCGGTAGCCGGAGCGGAGCAGTCTGGGGCGGTGTAGCTGTGCTTCCGTCCTGTCCCACGGTGCGAGTTGCTCCAGCGGCGATCTTCTCTGTGGTTGCTTGGCCTCCCTCGGAGGCTGCTGATAGCGATGATGGAGAGGGCGTCGGGGGGTATTTGCCGTGGATGTACCGGGTGGCAATCGGATGCTTTTTCCTCTTGTCTCTTCTTTTTGGGTAAAAAGCAGAATCGCTGGCTTGCCGAGTGCCCCTGGGAGAGCGCTATTTTCGCCCTTGCCAGGTCGGAAAACAATCGGTCAGCGCTGCTGTTAAGCCGAACTTAACAGTCCCGCTTAACAGCACGGGGGGGGGAGCGCTGGAGCACCGATAGGCGTCAGCTGCATTTATAAATAAAAAATAACATACTGTTTGGTATAATCTTACGATATATCTAATTTTATAAGGATCGGTCAAAATGGAGACAAGAAAACGTAAAATCAGTGAAGCCGTCTCAGTGGATATCCCTGAACCAACGCAGCAAGAAATTCGCTTGATATTTTTTTTGGATTTCGCCGTAAGCTCAAGCCCGTGGAAATATTTAGTGAGTGCCAAACAGCATTTGGAGTGCATGCGCCATCCCTTGTGACTGTTTTTAGGTGGTTCCGGAGATTTCACACAGGACATTTTCCTGTGGAGGACGAATATCGAGAAGGTCGTCCAAAATCTGCAACTGACGATGTAAATGTAGCGCTGGTGTAGTCTAAAATTGACGAAGATCCAAGATTGACCCAGGAAATGATTGCTGAAGAACTGGGCTTGAATGCCATGGCTGTATCCCCTTTCCTTCGAAGCGAACGGACGCGTTTTTTTCTGTGCGAATTATAATACATTTTACGCGATAATTAAGCCCGTGGAAATGGAACCTTTAATTCCGTGCGAAACTCTCAGCGTTTGTTCTTAAAAACCGTATCGCTTCCGCGGGTGCAGGTATACATAGGCATTAAATATTTGGTTATTTAATACCTTTTTAATATCTGCTTCTCTAGTTGTGTTCACTACCTCTACTCCCAATCCTCTTTACTCTGTATTCGCGAAACTGCACTCTCGCTCTCAAGTTACACTCCGATCGCTGAAACGTTATCTATCGAGTGTACCTCTCTCTCTGTTTCTCTCTTTTCACTCATCTATCTGTGCTTACAGTGGTTTAAAGGTACGTAATTTTAATTTAAAAATTATGGATTTCGAATTGCCCAATCAAAAAATGCAAAAAAGGCATTTCCGCCAATCAGCCGAGCGTTCTCTGCTGGCTGTGCAACAACCTGGCTCACGCAAAATGTGCCGGTTTTAACGCGGCAGTATCAGACGCTTTGGCTAGATCTGGTTCCGGTCTGCATTATTGCTGTGAAAATTGTAGAGGGGTTCAGAACGAAATGAGATCATTCATGCGGCAGACTAAAACTGAGTTTAAGGAGGTTCTTGGCCTATTTAAAAAGGCGGATGCAGCTTTCCAGGCACTGAATACTCGTTTCAAAACCCTTCAGTTATTGAATGAGTCTCCTAAGCGCAAAAGATCAAGTTCTTGCCTGCCGCAGACTGAGAACCAATTACCTCTTAATTTACCGCAGCTTAACATTCAAAAAACACCGCTGCCATATTCCACCCCCTTGGCAACGACACCGGTGACAACAAAACATTCGGATCCCGACTTTATAATTGTTGAAGAATGTAAGCAGAGGTCCGATGATGTACCCACCGTTATTCCGAAAAAAAAAAATCACACACACCTAAAGGGACCCGAACCTCCGGACTACCGGTTTCAAATGAAATCTCAGGTCATCCACCTGCGATTCCAAAATCCCTAAAGGGCATACCTCCCTCGAAACACATTTTTGTTTCTCGGCTAGCCCGTGATACGTCAGAAATTGACATCCTGGCTTATATACAAGCCAAAGTTAAAGCCGATAAAAAGCGGGAGGATGTAGTAAAATTTAAATATTCCTACACCCGTCACACCTCATCTTTCAAGATACGTGTGCCACTGATGGACTTTGACAACATATGTTCGGCTAACTTTTGGCCTGAACATATATTTGTCCAAGAACATCAGCCTAGGAATATAAAGATAAAACGTCCGCTGGGTGTTAGACTCCCAGAAATTAAAACCACTGACAAGACCACAAAAAACTCAAAAAACTAACATCTTTTGCATGCCTTACTATAAGTTTACGAATCTTAAAATTAAAATTTAACTAACAGTACACTATGACTGCGTTCTGGTTGCGCGTCCCTCAGGTCGGTCGCTGGGTGGGTACGTCATTGCGACGAAGACGTGATTGATTGCTTATCCTTGTAAGACCTCTCGCCAGGTGGTTAGGGTGCAACAATAGCTTGGCAATATACTTTTCCTTCTGTTCTGCGATCGCTTCTTTGACTGGTAGAATGTTTAAGTCGCGATGTATGTTTTCGTTGCGAACGTACCACGGTGCCCCCGTGATGGTTCTCAAGATCATCGACTGAGCTCTCTGGACTATGTCAATATTGCTATTGCTGCCATTCCCCCATAACTGGGAGCCGTACATCCATATAGGTTTTAGAACCGAGTTATACAGCAAGACTTTATATTCAAGGCAAAGGGGGGACCGAACGTTGATAAGCTAATGTAGGCTGCTGGCTTTCAGCATTAAGTGTGTTCTTTTGGCTTGAATGTGCCGGCGCCATGTGAGTCTTCTGTCGAGGTGCACTCCTAGATATGTTACTTCATTTGCTTGCGGGCGTATAATGTTTAACGTAATAGGCGGGCAGTTTTGTCTGTTCAGGATGAACGTAACGTGCTTGCATTTTTGTTCGTTCACCTTAATTCGCCAATCTGATAGCCATTTTTCAACATCGACCAGATGAATAGCTATCCTGTTGACCTGCTCAACTGTTATCCTGTTCACCTGCTCAACTGTTCTGTACTTTTCACGAAACCCAAATTGATGTGACGGCATTCTTTCCTGGAGTCTTAGGTATGTGTTTATCCGAGTCAATAAACATTTTTCAAAGAGTTTGGATAAGCATGAGAGTAGGCTTATAGGTCTATACGACGTGGGAATTGTGTGGTCTTTGCCCGGCTTTGCTATCATTATTATGATTGACTTTTTCCATCTCGCCGGATAGTGGCCAAGTTTTGCTATGGCATTGAAGAGCGAACGGCGCAATATGGGAGCTTGATGATCATTTTCGGAGTTATGTGGTCGCAGCCCGGGGATTTTTTCGGATTCAATTGATTTTTAATGATGCTGACAATTTCGTTTGGGCGAAATTCAATTGGCTCATGTTGAAGCTGGGGCTCATCCGGTAAGGTCGGCAAAGTAGTCGCAGGATTTGGTTGGAAGACATTTTTGAGGTGGTTGGCAAACGTGCTGGCTCTGTCTGCATCGCTGCGCGCCCAGCCGCCTGTGGTATTTCTAATAGGCATCACTGTTTCTTTCGGTGAGCTCAGAGTTGGGTGAGCTTTCCATAGAGAGTGTTTTGTACTGGAAGTTGACAATTGCTCTATGTACTGGCGGTGGACATATGCTTCTTCTTGCTGTAGAGTTTTAGTAAGTCTACGTGAGGCATGCCTTAAGTTTTGCTGAGCTGATGGCGATCTGTGGGATTGCCACTCTCGACGTAAGCGTCGCTTTTTGAGAACGAGCTTTTCGATTTGTAGATTTGTCTTCTTTTGATTGTATTGTGTATTTGTAGTTTGAGATGTTGAAGCTCGAGCTGCGGAGACGAGTACAGACTCCAGCGAATTAACAAAGCTGTCTACGTCGGCTTCATCGTTGAGGTAAGGACATAGCTCAATGTGTGAGCTAATGTACTTTCTGTACTTTACCCAATTGGTTTTCTGTGAGGTCAGTGGTTCTAGTGTTCCTGGATGCCGGAGTAGAGTAAACAGGACAGGCGAGTGATCGGATGAAAGATCCGAAACGCATTCGGCACTTATTAGATTTTTTGGAACGTTTTTGGTGATCGCAAAGTCTATCAAATCGGGTAGTTTCTTTGGGTCTGCCGGCCAGTATGTTGGTGTGCCAGAGGAAACAAATGCGAGCTTGTTCTTTGCTTTGATTATTGCATTATAGAGCTGCTTTCCTTTTGGAGTCACGAGACGAGATCCCCAGTGTGTGTGCTTGGCATTGTAGTCTCCTGCGGCTATGTAGTGGTCTCCTAGTGAGTTGAAAAACTGCATAAACTCGTCTTCAACTATAGTGAAGCGAGGGGGGCAGTATACGGCGGCTAGTGTAAGTCGGTTGCCAGTGCATAGTTGTAAATTTATAGATTTTGATCTTTTTTTCAATAGATTTTGGTTTCGCGTTAGGTCTTGCATAGTTGAGCGCATAAACGACATAAATTCCATGAGGCTTTGTTGTAGACTGCATATCATAGCTTCGAAGTTGCTTTTTGGCTGCTCAGGCGATTGATGCTGCTAAGCCGCGTTCGGTTCTTGGTATGATTGCAGTAATAGACTTTTTGGGGCAGGTTGCATATGTCCCATTTTTGTCAAAATTAATGGGTCCTAGGGAGGATCTAGCTGCAGTGGGGAAGAATACTTCAGGGTTTGATCTTGAGACTGTCAACGTTTTATTTTGGGCGCGGGCAGTAGTTGCTCTCTGGTGGATGCGGTTTTTCAGTTCCTTATAAACTGGGAAACCTCTATAGTTGGCAGTGTGATTGCCACCGCAGTTGCCGCACTTTTTCGAGTTGGAGTCATCTTTGCTCGCTGGGCAGTGTGCGGAGTCATGTAGCTCTCCACAAACTACACACACCGGGCGCAGTTTACAGTATGACCTTGTATGGCCATATTCTTGGCAGTTTGCACATTGCACCGGACCATTGCGTTTATGCGGTTCCTCAACTGTGATTTGGCGGTTCAGAAGGAACTAAAGATTGTATATAGGGTGCACTTCGTATTTCTTCAGGGTCTTGTTTTCTGGTTCAAGCTCAACCATAAAAAGGGGCTGCGGCTTTCTATCCCTGTTTATGATATTGAAGACTGTCTTTGCGCTAAATCCTTTTCTTGTAGCGCTTTTCTTGTAGCGCCTTTGTTATCTCTGCAGGCGTTACATCGGATTCTATGCCCTTGAGTACAACTTGTAGGCCCTTGCTGCTCTTAAGCTGATACGTGTAAAAGTTCTTTTTATTCTCGGTAAGATATTTCGATAATACTCTGTAATTATCTTCAGACTTCATTTGAACTTTTGTTTCTTGAATGTTGCCCTTTACAAGGGGTATTACGTGGAATTTATCCTTGCCAATGAGCTCAATGATTTTGTTAACAAGGATATTGGAACTTTTTTTCTCGTATATAGATGGGCGGAGGCTTCGGCTTCCTTTTCTCGACTTCAGTAGATTCGACCGCCTCATCTTCATAGGCGTCTGCCAGGATTTTAAATCGGTTTGAGCTTATGGGCGTTTCTGTTGCAGCTAGACTAGCATTGCCACGGGTTATTTTGGGTTGAGAGTTTAGGGGGCTCGACTTCCTTTTGATTTGGATGTAGCGATCCATACCAGTCTGCACAGCCGGCTTAATTTGTAAATTGTTTTTGTTTTGTTTTTTTGGGCCGCGCAGCGTCAGACGTTTTAGGGTTTGCGCTGCTTGCTGTTGATATCGTTAAATGTGCCGTCGATACAGTTGCGGTTGATGTTTATGTTGTTGTTGTTGTTACTGTTGACGGTGTCAGCGAGGTTTCGGTGCTAGTTACTGGGCTCTTGGGCCGCAGAGACATCGATGGTAGCGAGGGGGAGCAAGAACGCGCTCTATTACTCTCTACGTTTAAGAATTCGTTCAAGTTGGGGGTAATTGACCGCGCTTGATCAGAGCTTGCATTATATTCGGTTGCTTTAAAAGAGAAGTATGCATTGTTTTTTTGTACTGAGAGCCGTCTCTCGTCTCGCTCACGTTGTGTGCGAACGTCGCTATGACTCATTGTGATCGAGTTTAATTTATTTAGGGTTTTAAGTGTTATGTTTTATATTAATGAATTAATTAATTAATCAATATAAAAGTTAGCGATTTTTCATCGCAGAGAGCGTCTTTTCGCGTTAGTATAGATTTATTGAACCAGTCACTGCACTTTTATGATTTTATTGAGAGCACAATAAATACATGTCTGCATGCGACGACGGTCGAAATCGATCGCTCGGATATACATCGGAAATTTTTCCGAATAAGTACTCCATTTTTAGGCCCCACCGAAGAGGGGGAGGAGTATTTACTGCTATCAACTCCAAACTCGTTTCGGATGAGGTTAATCTTGAATTCGGAGATAACGAATTCATTTGTGTTCAGATTCAATTTCGTAAATTTAGCTTATTCATTACTTGCTCTTAGATACCCCCTTCGTCTGAGTTGCCAACATACTGGCACCATTTGGCAGCGATTCAATCCGTATCCAACTTATTGTCTGACACGGACCAATTGGTTGTTCTGGGAGATTTTAATATACCTGAAACTTCCTGGTCCACTTCTAATAGTTTACCTGCTTTAATTCCCACCGTACATCATGACTTTACTGCGGGCATGTTAGACATGTCACTCTCACAGGTTACCCATATTACAAATTCTTTAGGTCCGTATCTAGACTTATGCTTTGTCTCGGATCCGGCAACCGTATCCTTATCCAGGGCGTCACCTCTCATTTACCCCGAATATCCTTACCATCCCTTATTAGAGATGAGGATGGATATAAAAGTTGATTCTACCAAAAAGTATGAGGCAGTCAAGAAAACTCGCTGTTTTCGAAAGGCTAATTTTGAGGGACTCAACTACAATATTTTAACGTACGACTGGTCCGATCTATACAATTTCACAGATATGGCCGTTGCCATACAAATCTTCTACAGTGCAATGAACTCTCTCTTTAATGACTGTGTTTCGGCGCGGTATCCACTCACAAGTGACGATCCGCCTTGGTATACCAAGAACGTAAAAAACGTAAAATATATAAACTTAAGGCTAGGTAAAAAAATTAAAAAGGAAGGGAGTTCGGCGAATTGCTCACAGTATTCAATAGCCCGGTCGAATTTTACCGTGCTAAACACGCGGTGTTATAAGGATTATATTTCTCGTTGTCGGGCTCAGTTTACCCAGGACCCGAAACAGCTCTATAACTTTGGTAACACCAAACGTAAACCTTCTACATCCTTATCCTCTCTCATGTTTAAAGGTACAACGGAAACGAATGATCAGGCCATGACCGATCTCTTTGCCAAGATTTTTCAAACAACTTATTCACCTGTAGTTGACCCAACTTAGCCTTATGCCTATGATTTACCGAAATTGAATCTTATCTTCTGCCCCTTATTATCCGAGGAAGGGATACTAAAGGATCTTCATAGGGTAAAGCCAACATTTTCGCCAGGTCCTGATGGAGTACATGTGTGCTAAGGTACTGTGCCAAGAATCTGAGAATCTGTCGTTGTAAACCCATGCTTGCGACTTATCACCTAAATGGGGACGCCCTGGATCGTCTAAAGCATATTGACGATCTTGGCAACCGCCTAGATCCTAAACTTAAATTTACCGACCATATATCTTGTATGGTTAACAAAGCCAGGGGTGTACTGGGATTTGTAAAAAGATGGTCGAAAGAATTTAACGACCCATATCTCACAAAAACCTTATATATGTCCCTAGTTCGTCCGATTCTGGAATACGGGTCTTGTGTCTGGAATCCCCAATACGAGGTTCACAAAGACAGCATTGAATCGGTGCAAAAAAACTTTCTCATTTTCGCACTTCGTGGTCTTAACTGGGATGCAAACCAACACCTTCCCTCGTACCATAGTAGATTACTTTTAATAAACCTACCTACCCTTACTAACCGTAGAATGATGCTTGGCGTCGTATTTAGTAATAAACTAATACGAGGTGAAATTGACTGTACAAAGTTACTCGGCCAGTTAAATTTCACCGTGCCCTGTAGACTAACTCGCAATTTCATCCCCCTTAAATTACCGCATTGTAGAACGAACTACGCCCTGCATGATCCTTTTAGGGTGCTATGTTCGGACTACAATGCACTTTTCACCATTACCTCTAACTCTAATCCTAACAACCTTAAAACCCTTATACTATTCACCTATCACAACAACATCTAAACTAGTTTCCTCGTATTCTTTCGTTCTATTAAGTTTTCGTCGTATTTTCTTTCGGGTCTATCCCCGCGACTCGAGCCGTACGATAAATGGCGCACCCCTCGGTCGGTTAGGCGGGAGGTGGGAAGTTGCACGTTAAGCAACGGGACCGCGCGAAAACAAAAAAAACAAAAAAAGTAGAAACGCTATAGTCGATATTTCTCGACAACGAGATACCATGTACCTCTCTTGCCACGGCATGCCGTTGCCGTGGGAAGGGGTGGGTAAAACGCCCATTCCCGCGATCGTATTTGTAAAAAAATCGATATCTTCAAAATGATAAAAGCAAATGGTAAAAATTCATTAGCTTTTAAGGCTCCTCAAGGCGGACCCCACAAAACCGTATGGCGTCAACCTTACGGAACATCCACACGGAACATGAAACGACAGCCGAAAGATCCCTATAAGAACAAGTAGAAACGCTGTAGTCGAGATATCATGTACCATGTACCTCTCTTGCCGTTGCCGTGGGAAGGTGTGGATAAAACTTTAATTGGCCATATCTTCTATATTTATTGTCCGATCTGAACGTAATTTTGCATGCACGTGTTTGATCACTTAGCTTAGCACGCCTAAAATTATGTCTGAAGCTTTTACCATTCTGGAGATATCGATTTTTTTGCGAATACGAGGACGGAAAGGGGCGTGGCAAAAATCTGGAAATGAAATTATCTGCATAATTGTTAAACGGTCCTAATGCAAAAAGAAACAGGGGTCTAGCTCTTATTTTGACCAAGTTATCGAAGAAAATACAGTTTTATGCAAATTACGAAGGCGGAAAGGGGCGTGGCAAACATTTGAAATAAACTCGACCTGCGTACACATATAACGGACCTATAGCAAAAAGAATTACACCTCTAGCTCTTACCATCTCCGAGAACGACGTGTTCATACATACAGACGGACAGACAGACAGACGGACAGACAGACAGACAGACAGACAGACAGACAGACAGACAGACAGACAGACAGACAGACAGACAGACAGACAGACAGACAGACAGACAGACAGACAGACAGACAGACAGACAGACAGACAGACAGACAGACAGACAGACAGACAGACAGACAGACAGACAGACAGACAGACAGACAGACAGACAGACAGACAGACAGACAGACAGACAGACAGACAGACAGACAGACAGACAGACAGACAGACAGACAGACAGACAGACAGACAGACAGACAGACAGACAGACAGACAGACAGACAGACAGACAGACAGACAGACAGACAGACAGACAGACAGACAGACAGACAGACAGACAGACAGACAGACAGACAGACAGACAGACAGACAGACAGACAGACAGACAGACAGACAGACAGACAGACAGACAGACAGACAGACAGACAGACAGACAGACAGACAGACAGACAGACAGACAGACAGACAGACAGACAGACAGACAGACAGACAGACAGACAGACAGACAGACAGACAGACAGACGGACAGACGGACATGGCTAGATCGACTCGGCTGTTGATGCTGATCAAGAATATATATACTTTATAGGGTCGGAAACGCTTCCTTCTCCCTGTTACATACTTTGCACAAACTTAATATACCATTTGTACCTTAAGGTACATGGTATAAAAATGTCCGTAACTGACGACAACACATGTGCATCTGTGAAACGAGCGCAGGAACAAGATGAACAACTGATTGTTATTATGAAGTTACTAGAACAAAATTAATCACACAATGACTATTTCCTGAATGGAGGAATTTTGCAGAGAAATGCAAAAACAGATAATTAATGATGCGCACAAAAGAGGTAATTTATCGGTGAAGAAGACGAAGGAGCTCATTCAAAACATCGGTGACAAGATCAGAAGAGTGATAAGCTGCTGCATTCCATGCATAATGACGAACCACAAGAGAGAAAACCCGGAAGGGTTATTACACCCATTGCATTAAGAGGAAACACCGCTATAAACTTTTCCTACAGATTTTCTTGGTCCCCTGGAATCAACAAACAAAAATTATAAACACATTTTTGCATTTTTCCAAATAAAACCTCAACGTGTTCTGAATATATGAAGCCTTGGTCTACATGCGATGTAGCACATAAAGGGAGCGACAACGATCACAAGAGCGATAACGATCACAAGAACGAAAACGATCAAAGATGAGAGTGAAACGAAGAGTAGAGAGGCAAGCCCCACAAGAACAAGGAGAAGCTGGACGACCACAAGAACAAGGAGACTAATATAATCACATCTTGATCAATACTATTCAATTTACATACATTTAAATAAATAAATAACCCTCACATATATGTGATACTCCCCAGCAACTATAGACCGATCACATAGGAGTACTAAATAGGAAAACTAAGAACTAAAAAAAAATATTTATATTTTAGTTTTGTCAGTCGATGAACTATAACGTTCTTACATGTAACAAACCCTCACTAATAAAAAGTTAATAATGAAACTAATAAAAAGTTAATAATTGTTTGTTTTTGATAATTGTCAAATAATTGTCAAAAAAAATAACTAAGGACATAAGGAATAATTAGGAAAAAAATCGGTTTTTGACTGCATACATATTTATTATCTGGCCCAAATTGGTTGAGATCGAATTATGAAAGATTTACAATGTTAATGAAAAACCATTAAATTGTTTCATTTCAACTTCACTTATTATTGTTGGAGCATCCTAGGAGGTCCATGCGAGGTCAAAGGAGGGCGTCCTTTTCAATCTTCTTAGATAACCGCTGTTGTCCAGCAAGAGAATAGCCGACAGATTTGGGTGGTCGTGAAGTTTCTGCATGTAGCGCGCACTGCTTCTCTTTATTTCGTCCCTCACACATGGGAACTTCAGGACCTCGTGGATGGTGTGGTTGTCGTGAAAGACGTGGGCCCCAGTGGCAATTCTTAGGGCTCTATTGTCAAACGTTTGAAAAATTCGCACATTCGACGTTTTCGCTCGCAGTGCCCCAGAGTTGGATGCCATATGTCCACATTGTGCGTATTATGGCCTTGTACACAAGAAGCTAATATTATTGATTCAGTGCTGCGCCAAACTAATTGATTGGCATTACTAATGACTATTCTTAACTCAAAACGATACACAACATAGGTTTTGCTTTTATTCCTAATAAAACTATTTTAATTGTATTGGTATTTTATTTTCATTTTAGGGCACAGCGAAACTAACGATATTGGCCCAGAATTTTTGGCACACTTGACTAATATTACAGTACCCCAAGGAAGGGACATATCATTTACATGTGTTGTTGATAATTTAGGTCCATATCGGGTAAGCTAAAACAGGTAGAAACGCTGTAGTCGAGATTTCTCGACAACGATATACCATGTATCTTTATCCTTTATCTATAATATACATTTTTTTATTTTCAAAATGTTTTTTCCTTGTTTTTTTTCCTTGTGTTTTTTCCTCCTCTTGGGACCTGTAACGTGTAACGAAGTTTGTACTGGAGGACCCGACCTTGCGGGGCACGCTACAATTTCCGGCTTAGGGGGTGGTGGTTTTGCTTCGGACGGATCGTACAGGCTACGCATTAATAATAAAAAAGTCGAGAATTGACGTGACAAAGGAAGATAATGAGGAACCGGTTGAATTTAACAGACTTATTCAAACTCAATGAGGACAGAGGAGAAAGATAGAAGTGAAAGACGGAAGTGCGAGATGAGTAACCAAGGCGAGTCCACCGATGTAGATGTGGTCGCAATTGTCTTCCCTACCTATGATCACCATCCTTAGAATTGTATTTGGTGACCCCTTTAACCTACGACCGCTTTAAGATTTTCTTTCCTAACCTAAGGTTGTTTTAAATTTCAGACTCGATCTGCAATTTTTAAATTCACTCGTATCTCAAGAATTCTACTTCTTGGCAAACTTTAAACTTTCGACATTCGTCTCACTCTCTTAATTCACACTATAAAATTTTATGGCATCGCCGAAGGCGCGCATTCAAATCACTTACGGATGCTCCAGATCTAGGGAAGAAGATCGATCTCCTGGTGCTGAAAGCTATTAATGCATCTTAATCGAGTGCATATTTTGTTTTGCCTAGAAGATAGAAAAGCTTAAGTTTTGCCAAAAATAGATGAATGAAGGTTCACGAACGCGATTACGCCTACTCTGCGAGAAACTGGGTTTACTCAAACTAACAAAAACAAGTAGGAATGCTGTAGTCGAGATTTCTCGACAACGAGATACCATGTACCTCCTTTCTTTATGAACCATTTCTTTGATTTTATTTTTTTTTTTGCAAATAATTCACCAAATTTTCGTTTGTGTGCGGCATGCCGTTGCCTAGGGAAGGGGTGGGTAAAACTTTAATTGGCCATATCTCCTATATTTATTGTCCGATCTGAACGTAATTTTGCATGCACGTGTTTGACGATTAGCAGACTTTATGGACTCAAAATTATGCCTCTAGCTTTTTTTTTTCGAAGATATCGATTTTTTTGCAAATACGAGGGCGGAAAGGGGCGTGGCAAAAATCCAAAAA
>JAJJHQ010011280.1:1021598-1045226 GCA_021223825.1 Drosophila ironensis
CAGACTTATTGGACTCAAAATTATGCCTCTAGCTTTTTTTTTCGAAGATATCGATTTTTTTGCAAATACGAGGGCGGAAAGGGGCGTGGCAAAAATCCAAAAATGACATTATCTGCGCAATAGTTAAGCGAACATAATGCAAAAAGAAATGGGTATCTACCTCTTATTTTGTGCAAGTTATGGGCTAATGTGTCGAAGAACATTCAGTTTTATGCAAATTACGAAGGCGGAAAGGGGCGTGGCAAAAATCCAATAATACCATTATCTGCGTTATTGCTAAACAAACATAATGCAAAAAGAAATAGGTCTCTAACTCTTATTTTGTCCAAGTTATAGGCAAATGTGTCGAGGAACATTCAGTTTTATGCAAATTACGAAGGCGGAAAGGGGCGTGGCAAAAATCCAATAATACTATTATCTGCGTTATTGCTAAACAAACATAATGCAAAAAGAAATAGGTCTCTACCTCTTATTTTGTGCATGTTATGGGCTAATGTGTCGTTATGGGCTAAAGGTACATTCAGTTTTATGCAAATTACGAAGGCGGAAAGGGGCGTGGCAAAAATTTGAAATAAACTTGATCTGCCTGCAATAATAACACACCAAAAGCAAAAAGAACTCTAGCTCTTACCATCTCCGAGAACGAGGTGTTCATACATACAGACAGACGGACGGACGGACAGACGGACATGGCTATATCGACTCGGCTGTTGATGCTGATCAAGAATATATATACTTTATGGGGTCGGAGATGTCTCCTTCTGGCTGTTACATACATTTGCACAAAGTTAATATACCATTTGTACCTTAAGGTACATCGTATAAAAATATATTATATCAAATTTCGACTTCCAATCAAAAATTCAAAGCTCGAAGTCCAATTTACTCTCAATACGCTATGACTTAATATTAATATATTTAGGCAAAAAAAAAATCTTAAAATGAGGTTAGCTTCCCGCGCTTTGTTGCGAAAACCAGCAGATTTTCTTTGATGGCTCTGAGGCTCGGAGGGTCCGGATTAAGATTGATCTCGGCTCGAACTTGTTTCAATTGGATCCTCTTAAATTTCCATGACAGAGGCGCAGGCCCTATGATTTCCGGGCTAGGCTAAGGGGCCGGACTGCCCCAAGAAAAGAAATCCCGGAGGTTAGGGTACGCCTTTTCGCACTACTCAAAACTTTATACCTACCCCACAGATCCTGCCCCTCGAATTGATGGGAAACAAGTAGGAACGCTGTAGTCGAGATTTCTCGACAAGATACCATGTACACGTGCGAACGAATCAAAGGCAAAGACAAGACGGATGACGTCAGCCCAGCATGTGCGGCATGCCGTTGCCTAGGGAAGGAGTGGTTAAAACGTTAATTGGTCATATCCTCTATATTTGTTGTCCCATCCGTACATAATTTTAAATGTTTGACGATAAGGACTTAGTGGACTGAAAATTATGCCTCTTGCTTTTACCATTTCAAAGATATAATTTTTTTGAAATTACGATGACGGAAAGGGGCGTGGCAAAAAGAATGACATTATCTTCGCAATGTTAAACGGACATATTACAAAAAGAAATAGGTCTCTTATTTTGTCCAAGTTATCAAAGAAAATACAGTTTTATGCAAATTACGGAGGCGGAAAGAGGCGTGGCAAAAAATTTTAAATAAACTTGATCTGCCTGCAAAAATAACACACCAATAGCAAAAAGAATTAGACCTCTAGCTCTTACCACCTCCGAGAACGAGGTGTTCATACATACAGACATACAGACGGACATGGCTATATCGACTCGGCTGTTGATACTGATCAAAAATATATATGCTTTATTTTCGCGCGATCCAGTTGCTTAACGTGCAACTTCCCACCTCCCGCCCAACCGACCGAGGGGCGCGCCGAATGTCGTACGGCTCGAGTCGCGGGGATGGAACCGACAGAAACTACGAGGAAAACTTATTAGACGGAAAGAATACGAGGAAAGTAGTTTAGATGTTGTTGTGATAGGTAAATTAGTATTAGGGTTTTAAGGTTGTTAGGATTAGAGTTAGAGGTAATGGTGAAAAGTGCATTGTAGTCCGAACATAGCACCCTAAAAGTATCATGCAGGGCGTAGTTCGTTTTACAATGTGGTAATTTAAGGGGGATGAAATTGCGATTTAGTCTACAGGGCACGGTGAAATTTAACTGGCCGAGTAACTTTGTACAGTCAATTTCACCTCGTATTAGTTTATTAATAAATTCGACGCCAAGCATCGTTCTACGCTTAGTAAGGGTAGGTAGGTTTATTAAAAGTAATCTACTATGGTACGAGGGAAGGTGTTGGTTTGCATCCCAGGTAAGGTCACGAAGTGCGAAAATGAGAAAGTTTTTTTGCACCGATTCAATGCTGTCTTTGTGAACCTCGTATTGGGGACTCCAGACACAAGACCCATATTCTAGAATCGGACGAACTAAAGACATATATAAAGTTTTTGTGAGATGGGTCATTAAATTCTTTCGACCATCTTTTTACAAATCCCAGTACACCCCTGGCTTTGTTGACCATACACGATATATGATCGGTAAATTTAAGTTTAGGATCCAGGCGGATGCCAAGATCGTCATTAAGCTTTAAACAGTTCAGGGCGTCTCCATTTAGATGATAAGTCGCAAGCATGGGATCACAACGACAGAAGGTCATTGTCTTGCACTTAGAGCCATTTTTTTTTTTTTTTATTATTACTTTGCTTTTATTTCTTGGATCTTCTCTTTCAGAGACTAACAAGAGGTATATAAAATCTTAAATTTCTAACTTAACTAACAATCATGCTGACTTGTACAGAGTTAGACGGCCCTAATAATCGATTGCCGGGTTGGAAGGTCGTTGCGTCGGAGGGTGGTCGTTGCGTCGCAGGCGGGATCCGCTGAACACCCGAGTCAATCCCCGAGCGAGGGGATTTGGGTGCGAAGACAGCTTTTCTTTGTAGGACTCTTTTTGCTTCTGGATTTCATCTTTCACTGCGAGGATGCCAAGATCCCGGTGGATGTTTTCGTTGCGAACATACCAAGGTGCCCCAGTGATAGTTCTCAGGATTTTTGATTGTGCGCGCTGTATGATGTCTATGTTGCTGCTACTCGCGTTCCCCCACAGCTGGGAGCCGTACGTCCAGATAGGCTTTAGGACTGAATTGTGGAGTAGTAACTTGTAGTCCAGGCACAGTGGTGATCGTGAGTTTATGATCCAGTGGAGGCTGCTAGCTTTTAGTTTTAGGTGCATCTTCTTGCATTCGATGTGCTTACGCCAGGTTAGTCGTCTATCAGGGTGGACGCCTAGGTACGTTACTTCGTTAGCTTGCGGGATCTGCATACCGTTTAGTGAAAGCGGTGGGCATTTTTGTCTATTAAGAGTAAACGTTACATGTTTACACTTTTGTTCGTTTATTTTAATGCGCCAGTCGGCCAGCCACCTTTCCACTCCTGTGAGATGGTTAGCGAGTTGGTTTGTTGCTTGGGTTGGGCATTTGGAGCGACTGAGGATAGCTGTGTCGTCGGCGAACGTTGACGTTGTTAGATGTTCGTTCGTAGGAATATCCGCAGTATACAGAACATAAAGACAAGGGCCGAGTGCGCTTCCTTGCGGGACTCCAGCTTCGATGATGTAGTCACCCGTAGTAGCTGCATTGCATCTCACTGAGAATACCCTATTGTAGAGGTATGATTCCAGTAGCTTGTGGGTGTATGTTGGCAAATACGTTTTAATTTTGTGCATGAGTCCTTTAAGCCAAACTCGGTCGAAAGCTTGAGATACGTCGAGAAAAATAGCGCTACAGTATTCTCGCTGTTCAAAGGCTGAGCGTATTTCGGATGTTAATCGGTTCACTTGCTCAATGGTTCCGTGGTTTTTTCGGAAACCAAATTGGTGTGTTGGGATAATATTGAAAGTTTCCAGATATGGTGTTATGCGAGTTAGCAAGCTTTTTTCAAACAATTTAGACAAACAAGATAGAAGGCTTATTGGTCTATACGATGTCGGAATTGTGTGGTCTTTTCCAGGTTTCGGTATCATTATGATGATGGATTTCTTCCATTTTTTTGGGAAATAGCCGAGATTAATGATCCCATTAAATAATTTACAGACGACATCTATAGCGCATTTTGGTAGTTCAATCAACATCTTTGGCGTCAGTTGGTCACCGCCGGGAGCCTTTTTTGGTTTTAGCCCTCTTATGACTTTTTCAATTTCGTTCGGCCGGAAAGTAGGTGTAGTTGGCAGAGGGGTAGCTTCTGGCTGAATTAGTGGCAGGACAAATGAATTCGAGGCAGGGTTTGGCTGAAAGACACTTTGGAGATGTGTAGCGAATGTTTCAGCTCTGTCTTTGTCGCTGCGAGCCCAGCGTCCCGAAGAGTTTCTTATCGGGGTGGTTGTTTCGATTGGGGCGCTAAGATTTTGGTGGGCCTTCCACAGAGAATACTTTGTGCTCGTTGGCGAAAGATTCTGGATGTACCTCAGCTGTGCATTTTCTTCCTGTTGGTGCAGGGCCTGGTCGAGTGATCGGGTTGCTTCCTTGAGGCGCTGCTTTGAGGCTGGTGATCTGTTTTTTTGCCAATCACGAAGCGTGCGCCTCTTTTCTTGCACGAGCTGTTCGATTTGCTGATTGGATTTGTAGTATTTAATTCGGTCTACTTCCTTCCCTTGAGGAGTAGAGATTTTGGCTGCCGCCACGAGTACTTCTTCCAGAGCGCTCGTGGTGTAGTCGATGTCCGATTCCATGTTAAGCTCCGGGGCGAGATCTATGTGGGCACTCACGTACTTCTTGTATTTAAGCCAGTTCGTTCTTAGCGACGTCAGACTGAAGGGGTGATCGGTTATTTCTGGGCTTTGAAGGAGAGTTAGGAGCACAGGCGAGTGGTCTGATGATAAGTCCGAGACTGCTCTAGCACTTATTAGATTGCGAGGTATGTTTTTTGTCACCGCAAAGTCAATAAGGTCTGGGAGCTTGCGTGGGTCTGTTGGCCAGTATGTGGGGCTTCCGGGGGAAACATAGTCCAGTTTATTTCTCACATTTATAATAGCATTGTACAATTGCCTTCCTTTGGGAGTCACTAGACGTGATCCCCAGTGCGTATGTTTGGCATTGTAGTCTCCTGCGGCTATGAAACGATCGCCAAATGAGTTGTAGAATTCCATAAATTGTTCTTCCGAGATAGAGAAGCGAGGAGGGCAGTAAACGGCAGCGATTGAAAGGCTTCCGTTACTTGATTGGATTTGTATCGATGTAGACTGCAAGAAGTTTGTTGCAAACCTTTTGTGAAAATGGTGTTTGATGCGTTCTCTGATTAGAACTCCGGTTCCGCCGTGGGCTTTTCCATCCGGATGATCTGTGCGGTATATTGTATAGCCTCTTATTTGAAAGTTGTATTTGCTTGTTAGATGCGTTTCCACCAGTAGCATAACGTCAATATGGTTTTCGTTCAAGAATTGTGACAATTCTAGTTTATGCCGTGAGACGCCATTGGCGTTCCACATTGATATTCGTAGGGTCTGCATAGATTATCTAGACTGTTGTGCTACGAGCAGGTGTATTACCATGTTCTGAATGACATAAGCTCCATCATGCTTTGTTGGAGGGTAAGCATCATAGTTTCCATTTTGCTATGTGGCTGTTCTGGGGCCATTTGAGCGCTTTGTGAATTAGGCTGAACTGGATTTTCCGTTCCAGATCGTAGAGCATCGGCATAGGAGAAGCCGTTTGTGGTGTTTAGGGGGCCGAATGAGGACCTCGCAGCTTTGGCGAAGAAGACGTCTGGCGTAGTTTTTTTTGACGCCCTGTATGCATTCTGTGGATTTTGGTTGCGCGTTGCGGTCGCTTGTCGCATGCGACTCTTCAAATCCTTGTACACCACACAGCCTCTATAATTTGCCGTATGGTTGCCTCCGCAGTTTCCACATTTCTTCACGGTACTGTCCTTGTTTGTAGTGCAGTGAGCGGAGTTGTGGGCGTCCCCGCAGACTACACATAATCCCGGAGGGTGCAGTATGACCTAGTGTGTCCATACTCTTGGCAGTTAGTGCATTGCACTGGTCCGTTGCGTTTATGTGGCTCTTCAACAGTGATTCTCCGATGCAAGAGATATTGCAGCTTGTAAATCGGGTGGACTTCGTTCTTCTTGAGCAACTTGCTTTCTGGCTCGAGTTCGACCTTGAAGAGGGGTTGTGGCTTTCTTTCCTTATTTAGGATATTGATAGCGTTCTTGGCAGCGAAGCCCTTTTCTTTAAGGGCGGTTATTATTTCCGCGGCGGTTACATCGGGTTCGATTCCCTTTATAACCACTTGTAGGCCCTTGCTGCTTTTAAGCTGGTACGTGTAATATTTTTTATTGGCATTGTCCAGAAATTTTGACACGGTTCGGAAGTGCGCTTCGGTTTTAGTTTGCACTTTTGTTTCGTGTATGTTCCCTTTGATAAGCGGGACAACATAAAAGTTGTCTCCGCTTCCGATCAACTCCTCAATATGGTTGACAAGTGTATTGGAGCTTTTCTCCCTGATATAGATTGGAGGCGGCTTTGGTTTTTTTGCGGTGTCTTGCGCTGGTTGGTTTTCCTCAACCTCCTGCAGTAGGGAAAATCTACTGGATGCTACTGGATCTGCCTGGTTCTTTGTCGATCTTCTGGACGCGGTTTATTTTTGTTTTATTGCCTGCCGGATTACCCAGCGGGCTAAGCTTGCGCTTGATTTTAATGTAGCGCTCCATTCCGGTCTGTGTGGCCGGAGCCGCTTTGGCACTTACAAAAGTTATTGTTTTTGTACTCACTGTGGCCGTTGGCGTCGCGGTAATTTGAGTTGCAGTGGTTGTTGCTGCTGTTGCTGAAATTGTAGCACTACTTGTTGTTGTTGGGAGATTTGGTTCCATCATTGGAGGGGGGGTTTTACACTGCGAGCTCCATGATGCGGGAGTCGGAGTGAGCAGAGCGGGAGAGCAAGACCGTGCTCTTTGGCTTTCAGCGATTAGTAGAGCCGCGTTGCTTTTAAGCGCGTATTTTTCCATTTCGGTATCGCGGGTAGAAAAGTAAGCGTAGAAGCCGTTTCTTTGGTTCACTGAGCTTCTACGTTCGTTTTTTTTATCGTTGCTCGTAGAGTTCATTGCGTGGCACTTGTTTATTTTGAAGCGTTATGCTGCTCTCAGACCCTTCTCTCTTGCGGCTCAATGCGATCCACAAGCTTGAACGCACAGAACACAATAACAAAAGGGGAAAAAAAGAGAACACCAAAATGCGCAAAACACTTAAGCGAATTGTAAAAGATAATGCTCTTTCAATCGAGCGATGACTTCCACTGTGATAAGCATTCATTGCCCTAGCGATTTAGCTAACTTTTAAGTCCGTTTTAGCCAATTAAAGCGACGAAAAACGCGAATTCGCAGAGCGCCGATCGATACGCGGCTTTTCTCAAACTCGATGACTATCGAATGATAGAGCCATTAAGGCTTAAAAAGTTAGTAGAGCACCACTTCTGGAGATTGGTTAAGTCGGATTGTAATTCCGATTGGTAGGACGCAACGCTATATTGGTAGCAAATTTCACATCATCGACGATGACCACATCGGATAAAGAATTTTTTAATAGGACTCTCTGTGTCCTACCAGGATCCAACTTAGAAGATCTAACGGAAAACCAAGCAAATCTAGTTTACATAGGAGCAGGCAATGGCTTACAGAGTCAAATGCCTTGCTTTTGAAACCGCTAATTATGAAGGAAGTCAGTTCCAAGAGATTGGTGGTAGTAGATCTTCGGCTTATAAATCCGTGTTGATAAGGAGATATAACCGATCTACAAAGGTGCTGCAGGTGAGGGGTAATTCATTTTTAAAAAAGTTTCGGAATAGCGGATAACTTTGAAATACCTCTGTAGTTTACCGCGTCCGATTTTTTACCTTTTTAATGTAAAGGAATGATAAAACATTCCTTCCAGATTAAGGGGAAAACAGAAGTTTTCAATGAAAGGTTGAATAATTTTAGTAGCGGCTAGCTCAAATTCTTGACACAGTACCTTAGCAGGGTAGGTAGGTTTAGCGTCGGCGGAGCTCATGCTAACACTGGAGGCAGGGCCCGTCGACGTGGCCTTAGTCCAGGAACCTTGGATTGCGTCGGGCAACATGGTCTCAGGACTAAGGTCTCCTAACTACAAATCATACTATATGACGACAGCGAGTAGAGCCAGAAAAGCCATCCTGGTCAGGAAAGGCATCTACGCTTATAGTCTAATTATAGTACTGATGACCTTACGGCGGTGGCGCTGGAGAGCAGCGGAGAGGAGCCAATACTCATGGTATCCTGTTACATGGCCCACGACACCGACGCCCCACCACGGGAGCTCCGAAGAATGGTGGAGGAGGCAGAATTGAGAAAGAAGCCCTCATCATCGGCTCGGATGCAAACGCACATCACACCGTGTGGGGCAGTAAGGACGTCAACGAAAGAGGCGAGTCACTGCTAGACTTCATTTTGAGCATGGGTCTAATCATTAGCAATGAGGGGGAGGAGCCAACATACGTAGGCCCAACCTCTACAAATGTGTTAGACTTAACCCTCAAAACGGTGGGAACTACCGAGGTCACGGAATGGAGGGTCCTGAGCAGACCCTCCTTCTCGGACCATCGCTACATTGAATTTAGAGTAGAATTCAATCGCAGTGACCACAAACTACCTCGAAGAAACCCCAGAAACACCAACTGGGACAAATCCGGCGAGATAGTAAATAGAAAGCTACCAGAACCGCCTCGAATAGAGTCCCCCGAGGACATTGAGCGGGCTCTAGAAAAGCTCAACATGATACTGGTACAAGCGTTCCACAAATCATGTAAACTATCTCGCCCAAAAAAGAGCTTCAGGGCAGCATGGTGGACCCGAAGCCTACAAAACACAAGACGTGAAGTACAGGAGCTCTTCAAGCTTGCCAAACAAGCGGAAGAAGCCCATGTATGGAACGAATACAAGACCAGGCTGAGCGACTTCAAAAAAGATGTCCGCAAGGCCAAAAGAAACTCGTGGCAAACCTTCTGCTCCGGTATAGAGAAGGCTTCAGAAACCGCAAGGTTAAGAAAGCTACTAGCCGGGAAGCAGCTGGTTCAAAGCCAACTAAGAACGGAAGAGGGTCGATGGACGGAGGACAGCGAAGACGCCGTCAGAACACTTCTGGATGCACACTTCCCAGGTTGCATTGAAGCAGGCAAATCCATGCAGATCACGCCGCTCAATGCACAGCAGGTGGTACCAGAAGATCTAATCACCCTCAACAAAATAATATGGGCAATAGACTCGTTCGACGGCTACAAATCGTCAGGCCCCGACGAGATCTTCCCAGCCATGCTGCAGAAGGTCAAAACAAAGGTCTCGCCATGGTTAAAAAATATATTTATAGGGTGCTTGAGGTACAGCCATGTGCCAGGGCCTTGGAGAACAGCTAGAGTGGTATTTCTGCCCAAAGCAGGCAAATGCTCTCATGTCCTCCCCAAAGACTACAGGCCAATAAGCCTCACATCATTCACCCTAAAAACACTGGAAAAGCTGTTGGAACTCCATATCAGAAGCGCAACACGCACGCTGATGGAAGCTAACCAACATGCCTACACCAAAGGCAAATCTGTGGAAACAGCGCTACACTCACTAGTAGCAACCATAGAGAAGGCACTGCTCAATCGAGATTATGCACTAGGGGCATTCCTAGACATATCCGGAGCATTTAACAACGTGTCAATGGAGAAAATAATGCAGTGCCTAAGAGCCGCAGTACCCCAAGAATCCGTAAACACCTGGATCCAAAATCTGCTGAGCTGCATGGAGGCGAAAAAAGAAACACCGCAAAGATGTGTACTGTCGCCCCTGTTATGGAACATAGTGGTTAATGATCTCCTGACGAAACAAAAACGGAAAGCCCCAAAGATAACTGCCTACGCAGACGACATAGGCATAATTATCGTGGGAAAATGTCCATCGACAATCAGCTCGGTCATGGACAACACACTCAAAGAAGTGCTACAATGGGCGAAAGAAGCCGGTTTGAGCATTAATGCGGACAAGACGGACCTCATTCTCTTTACAAAGAGATACAAGGTACCTCACTGGACTCCGCCAAAAATAAATGGGACGCCATTGATCCCCAAGGACCGCATAAGGTACCTTGGAACGATCATTGACAGCAAGCTGAGTTGGAAAGCAAATGTGGAAGAAAGGGCCAAAAAGGCAACCAATGCACTATACGCATCGCAGAAGATGCTGGGGAGCACATGGGGCCCATCACCCAGACTAACACATTGGATCTTCATATCGGTTGTGCGTCCCATCCTTCTATATGGGGCTCTGGTATGGCGGAAAGCAACAGAAAAGTCCACATACCTGAAGATCCTAGAAAAGCCGCAAAGGCACGCGCTTCTCTGCATCACCGGTGCTATGAGAACGACGCCAACAAGGGCACTGGAAATGATTCTGGGAATAAACCCGCTAAATATCCAAGCGCACCTAACGGCAAATAAAACGGCTCAACGCCTATGTGCACAGGGCCAACTAGCAGTGCAGAACTATGGACACTGTGCGTTGGGAAAGGGGATTCGTGTAGACACGGACTACATGACCCCCAGACCAAACTTCACAAACATGTCTGCACTGCTGGGAAAGGATGACTGGCGCTCCGCGGCAGAGCAAAGGGTCACTAACATCTACACGGACGGTTTAAAGATGGACGAAGGAGTAGGGGCGGCAGTATACTGCAATAACCCACCCATATCGCTCTCTTTGAAACTACCAGACCACTGCAGCATATTCCAGGCGGAAATCTTCGCCATAAGGAAAGCTGCGGAGGTGGCCCAGAAGATGGAAACAACGACCAAGGTCAATGTGTTTGTAGATAGTCAAGCAGCTATCAAGGCACTAGAATCGAAAGCCATAAGGTCCAAAACGGTCCTAGCAAGCAGGGAAGCACTAGATATCTTAAGCACCCTAAAAGAGGTGCAGATCTATTGGATTCCCAGCCACCAAGGATTTGAGGGCAACGAAATGGCAGACGAACTGGCAAAACGAGGAGCGCTAGACCAAAATGGCGGAGTGGAGGACGTACCAATATCGCTGCGCACCCTACACTCCAAAATGGAGGCTAGAGCTCTAATGGAAGCAAACAGTAGGTGGGCACACACCACGAATTGCAAAATATCCAGAACCATGTGCAAAACACAATGCCAAAAAAGGGCATCGTTCCTACTGTAGCTACGGAGGCAAGACTGCAGATTGCTAGTCGGCCTGTTTACAGGCCACTGCCTTCTGCAAGTCCATGCTCTAAAACTAGGCCTAACAGGGAACGATGGGTGTCGGCAATGCAAGGAGCCAGGCGAGAAAGAATCGCTAGAGCATATCCTCTGTCGCTGCCCAGCCCTTATCACGAAACGACAGCGATACATGAATGCACCGGTCCTCGCATCGCTGGAAGAAATAGGAAAACTAGACCCGAGCAGGCTTCTTGCTTTCGCGAGAAGCACTCGAGGTCTATTCTCCTAACGGTTGCAATTCAACGCCTCCAACAACCGGTACCGCTAAGGACCTTAATGGTCTATGCGCGACACTCTCCCTTCATGGAGAGGTCAACCGGTCATAACATAACATAACCTTAGCACACATGTACTCCCTCAGGACCTGGCGAAAATGTTGGCTTTACCTTATGAAGATCTTTTAGTATCCCATTCTCGAAAAATGAAGGGCAGAAGATAAGATTCAATTTCGGTAAATCATAGGCATAAGGCTGAGTTGGGTCAACTACAGGTGAATAAGTTGTTTAAAAAATCTTGGCAAAAAGATCGGTCATGGCCTGATCATTAGTTGCCGTTGTACCTTCAAACATAAGAGAGGCTAAGGATGTAGAAGGTTTACGTTTGGTGTTTACAAAGTTATAAAACTGTTTCGGATCCTGTGTAAACTGAACCGGACAACGATAAATATAATCCTTATAACACCGCGCGTTTTTCACGGTAAAATTCGACCGGGCTATTGAATACTGTGAGTAATTCGCAGAACTCCCTTCCTTTTTAAATTTTTTACCTAACCTTAAGTATATATTTTTTAAGTTTTTTAGGTTCTTGGTATACCAAGGCGGATCGTCACTTGTGATACCGCGCCGGAACTCTTTCTTTCATCAAAGAAAGAGTCCAATGCACTATAGAAGATTTGTATGGCAACGTCCATATCTGTGCAATTGTATAGATCGGACCAGTCGTACGTTAAAATATTGTATTTGAGTCCCTCAAAATTAGCCTTTCGAAAACAGCGAGTTTTCTTGACATCCTCATACTTTTTGATAGAATCAACTTTTATATCCATTCTCATCTCTAATGAGGGATGGTAAGGATTTTCAGGGTAAATGAGAGGTGACGCCCTGGATAAGGATACGGTTACCGGATCCGAGACAAAGCATAAGCACAGAAGGATGTAAGCACAGAAAGATAAGTAAATAGAGAGAAACACAGAAAGAGAGGTACACTCGATAGATGAAGTTTGAGTGATCGGAGTGTAACTACAGAGCGAGAGTGCAGTTACGCGAATACAGAGTAAAGGTGAGTGGGAGGAGAGGTAATAACCACAACAAGAGAAGCTGATATTAAAAAGGTATTAAATAACCAAATATTTAATGCCTATTTATTAACTGCACACGCGGAAGAGATACGGTTGTAAAGAAAAACACGTTAAGAGTTTTGGAATGGAATTTAAGCGCCTAATTCTCGTGGAAAATATTTTAAAATTCGCACTGAAAAAAACGCGTCCGTTCGCTTCGAAAGTAATGATTGGATCTATGTGGTCGGATATGTGTCCTTCTGGCTGTTACATACATTTGCACAAAGTTAATATACCATTTGTACGTTAAGGTAAATGGTATAAAAATTGGCGTCTGACTGATAATTCAATGGGTACTAGCCTCGCCTGGTTTCCAACAAATTTTACCAACGGCTGCGGAAAGGGAGGTTTCCGCAACGGCTGCGGAAAGGGAGGTTTTTTACCTAAATAAATGAACTTATCCTAGAACTAATTTTCTTTCTGCGATTAGAAACTTGAGTCACTTGCGCTTGTATTTTTCGTTGCGTGGGAAAAACCCCGACTCGCACTCTTTATGAAACTGTCATTAAAACCAACTTTGTTCGACTGATACCAAATCGTCTGTTCTTTCAAACTGCACGGGCGATAAAGAGAACGAATCCGGTTGCATCCGAGCTTTTAAGCGCAACTCTAGCGGATGTCACCGCGATCTAAATCCCCTCTCTTTCTTTAGACCGATCCGCTAATATTCCCTGATCACAACATGCGGGTCCATTTAATATTGGGACTAGTTAGCGCCACCTAGCGTGAATATTCATGCGTCACAATTGCATACCTGCAGCTTGTCCACTCTAAAAACAGGTGCACGCAGTAACAGCAAAACAAACAATTCTCCTTCAACGGCTTTTTAAATCGGATATAACATATTGTCCTCCTTTGACTCTTTGTCTACACCAAGGCCCTTCAGAGCCCGTTACACACCTAAGAGCTTTTACAAGAGCCTTCCATCGGTGGTGTTGTTTCGGGACAGGTCTAATATTGTTGCCCGATGCCAGGTCAAAATGGGGCGTCCAACTCTTCTGCTTCCTTGTGGATTCCACTCTAAGGCCATCTTGACGGTGCTGTCTTGCTTCTTACTGAGTGCGAGTCCGATCCATTTCCACTCCCATCTTCTTATCTGCTGCTGGATTCGATCCTCCTTCGTATCGCGCCACAGGTTATGATATAACGGACGTACAGTTTAGTCATAAGGTTAGGTACAGAAAGTTGTCCCTAACACTGCAAGGGTGGTCCCTGCTGGGTGTGAACACGGCAAACTATTCCATGTACGTTACGGAAATCGCCGTAGACAGAAGAGGATGTTAGGCACGAAAGCGGTAGGAGTAGGCCGGGTGGGTGGTTTATTCTACTGACCCTAATGAATAAAAGACTAGATGTCGTTGTCCTTTGTCTATAGCCTCCCTTCCATGTAGACTTTACACTAGATAGTGCGGTCTACCCATTTTCAACTGCCATGTTAAAATCCAAAGTGTTCTAAGTTAAAGAAATTATCTCATGTTCATTTTATATAATTAAAGATACTCAAAGGTAGCGGTATGTCAAAGCAAATACAGTTTTGCGAAAGCGGAAAGAAGCGTGGCAAAAATTACAAAAAAAATGTATCTGCCTGAAAAAATTAAGCAAAAAAAGTTACTCCTCAAGCTCTTACCATCTGCGAGAACAAGATGTTCATACATACAAAGACATAATGTTGAAAGCCATCAAATAGACAGGCTATTTATTTAAGATTTGGTTCATATATTCTGAAAAAAATTGAAGTGCGGTGCTGAACATTTATTGAATCATATCTTTTAGAGACAATAATTGGATGATCAATACCTTAATTGTGATATTAATTATACTGCTAGAAGGTGGTAATAAACAAGCAAACATATAAGAAAATTTTGATAATAAGTCACTAAATTTTACCAATTTAAAGTAAACCAACATGTCAGGTGTGAGCGGGAAAAGTAGCTTTTTAAATAAACTTAAAACTGTATTAAATACTATTTAAATGCAGTGCCGCTATATTCAAATTAATTAAATTCTTTAAAATAGTGTATGAAATATGTTTATAAGAATTTTCTGTTTCCTTCTATTTTAGGTTGCTTGGATCAAATCAGATTCAAAAGCAATACTTGGGATACATACACATATGGTTTCTTTAAATCCTAGATTGTCCGTCACCCACAACGGCCACAACACTTGGAAACTTCACATATCCCGCGTGCAAATAAACGACTCTGGGAGCTACATGTGTCAAGTTAACACAGACCCCATGAAAAGCCTTGTAAGTTCCAAGCGTTTCCCTGTCTATTCTGAAGAGCTTTTTCCAGTTCGCATAATTTTTTAGTTAATGAGTAACCCAGACACAATTAGGTTACTCAATCAATGCTAAATTATTTTTTGCAGTCTGGCTACTTGGACGTTGTTGTTCCACCTGATATCCTCAACGGCCCAGATCAGAATGTTGAAGAAGGTGTGAGCATAGAAGGTGGCAGCATTTCACTTATTTGCAGCGCAACTGGCGTACCAAAACCGAAAGTACAGTGGCGACGTGAAGATGGAAAGGATATTATACTTCGCTCTGAAATCCGTGAAAAACAAGGTTAATATAATTTGCTCATCTTAATCTTAATAACCAATTATTGTAACACCCTCGTAGTAAAATAACAATTTAGTACGGTTCTCATAGGATATTATAGGTTTTATAACAGGACAAAAGAAGCATTTTCAACCCAATAGTTTTCGATTATATAATATATATTCTTTTTTAGCATCTATAGCCAAAGCCTTTTTTTCAAAAGGACCATCGCACCCACGCAAATCGAAAACTTCGGTGGCATCCCCAATTACAAATCTAGAATCAGCGGATATGACATTGGAATTGTGGTCCAAAATTCATACGAATCTCTCACGCACATATATACAACAAATATTTTTTAAAGCCAACAGACTGACAGGTCTTTATTATCTTTTGGACTTGGTTCTTAATGTCTTTTGAAAGTTCTTCTAAAATAGATAACTTTTTTTCTTTTTTTTTTTCTTTCTTACTTCTCTTCGTAGCTCAGGGATTTTACAAAAGCCTTCTATCGGACTTTGCTTGGAACTCTTTGTTTGGCGATGTTCTGGGTGGTGTTGTTTCGGGACAGGTCTTATATTGGCCAGGTCAGTTTGGGGCCATTCCAAGGCCATCCTGACGGTGCTGTCTTGCATCTTTCTGAGTGCGTGTCCGATCCATTTCCAATTCCGCCTTCTTATCTGCTGCTGGATTGGATCCTCTTTCGTTTCGCGCCACAGGTCCTGATTGGTAATTCTACTTGGTCAGAATATGTCACAGATAATACTAAGACACTTGATAAATGATTGCATTTTCGTCATTATCCTTTGGGAGGTTAGCCACGTCTCTGATCTGTACAACAGTATTGATTTTACGCACGCATTGAAGACACACAGTTTTGTTCTTCTCGTTATTTGCTGGTTTCTCCATATGCGGTACAATCTTCCAAATGCAGATCTTGCTTTGCACAGTCGGTTCTCCACATCTTCTGCCTCTCCACCGATTGATGTTATGGTGGTGCCAAGGTAAGTAAATCTGTCGACAAACTCGACATTTTTACCACTGATGTTGTTGCTCCCTTGGTTGGAATTATTGATCCGCATCACCTTTGTTTTGGATGCATTGATCTCGACGCAAGGTCTCGAGGTCATTGGCTTTGCCTTGGATGTCGACGAGCTTGTGAGATAGGAGACAGATGTCGTCCGCGTAATTTAAGTCTGCAAGATGGCGGGTGTAGCTCCATGCGATCCCGCGCTTGGACCTGTTTACGTCTTTCATGAACTCATCGATTACCCTATTGAACAGAAGCGGCGAAAGGGAACAGTCTTGCTTGATGTCGGTATTGATATGGAAGGGTGCTCTGATCTTCCCATTGTGCAATACTGAAAGATCTGACCATCCTACATTGCTCGCGAGCGCCCGCCATATCGCTGCTCATCCACTGAGTCGAACGCCTTTTGAGAGTCGATGAACAGGAGGTAGAGCGGAGATCGCCATTAAACAGTTTGTTCGGTTATTGCGCATAGTGCATTTGCCTGGTCAACGCAACTCCTCCGTGACCTGAAGCCTCCTTGTTCGTCCCGTAATGTAGGTTCGATCTTTTCCGTTAAACGCTCATTCAGAAGTGTAGCCAAGATCTTGTTGCTAGGGTTTGGAATGGTAATTCCTCGATAGTTGTTGCAGTCGCTGAGATCTCCTTTCCTCGGTAGCTTTACGATGATTCCTCTCTTCCAGGCTGCTAGAACTTGTCAACTCTCCCAAATATCTTTGAAGTGTGGATGCAATGTCTCGGCCACTATTTGCGTATAGCACGCGATGTTCTTTGCGAGCTGTGCCGTCGTGATCCGCAATCGACTTGAAGCAGTTTCTTCTGCTGTTCAGTTCCCATGTTCGTGACGATATCCAGGTGGTCTAACCGGCATTCGGATTTTTTAGCATATAAAGATATTGGCTCTACCAATAACATACCCAAATTTGGGGTTTTATAAATTAAAGATATATATAACTTATTCCCATATCCCTCTTTCATCTGATTTGACAACGTTCTGGCTCCATTTTCGTATCCAACTTACTGTCCGATACGGATTGGTAGTTCCGGGGGATTTTGGCATGCCTAAATCTTTCAGTTCCACTTCAGATAATTTAACTTCTCTAATTCCTATTGTACATCATGACTTTACAGCGGGAATATTAGACATGTCACTCGCACAGGTTAATAATATCACAAATTCCTTAGGTCGCTATCTGGACTTATGCTTTGTCTCGGATCCGGTAACCGTACCCTTATCCGGGGCTTAACCCCTCTTTTACCCCGAAGATCCTTACCATCCCTCATTAGAGGTGATGATGGATATACTCGCGTCGTTCCGACGCGGTATCCACTCATATGTGACGATCCGCCTTGGTATACCAAGCACTTAAAAAACTTAAAAATTACTTAAGGCTAGGTAAAAAATTTAAAAAGGCCGTTTTGCGAATTACTCGCATTAAATAATAGCCCGGTCGCACTTTACTAAGACGCTGGTTGTCGGGTCCAGCTAACCCAGGATCCGAAACAGTTTTATAACGGGACTGTGCAAAAAAAAAGTCCTAAGCCTCCGGCATTATGCTTCCCGCAAATTACACAACTGAAAGAATTGAACAAAAAATTCAACTCAATATAGAGATCAATAGTCTTGAAGATATTGATGATGCTTCAGCAAGAAAGCTGTATATAGCCCCTGCCAAAGAGCTTAAGTCATGCTGCAGCCCTCCTTAGCCTACAACGTGTTAATACTCGTACAATAACATTTTTTTTTTCTCTCTCATAGCATGTATTTAAAATCTATCCTCCTATGGGACAATCATTAAATTGTGTGTAAACTCCTTCGTGGTTGAATTTTTGCAGTTCGTGGTTGAATTTTGCACTTACAAAGACATAACAAAAACCTTAGAAAAAAAACAAAACAACAATAACAATCAACAACTAATCTTTCGGGTATCGTAATTCAACGATTGTCCAGAGGGTGCATGAATTTTGGAACTGTTGTCCAGCAGGTTAATGGCTAGATTGTTTGGGTGTTCGTGCAGCCTTCTTTTGTAATGAACACTGAATCTCGCTATCTCCTCCTTGACCCACGGGATGCCGAGTTGCTTGTGAAAGGTGGAATTATCGTGCAGCAGGTGGGCGTTGGAGACCATGCGAAGCATTGAATTATTTGCCGGTTGCTCAAGCTGGCGGTGCCCCAAATGTGGATGCCATAGGTCCAAATCGGCTTTATCATTGCCTTATATAAGAGTAACTTGGAACGCATGCGCAATTTGGAACGTTTTCCGATTAGCCAGAGCAACTGTTTAAGTCGGCTTTCGGAGTGGCAGCACTTTAGTTTTAGGTGGGCTTTCCAAGTTACCCTGCGGTCCAATGTCAGGCTAAGGTATTTCGGTGTGGCAACATAGGGGATGGCTACTCCATTCAGTGAGACTGGAGCGCAGTCACCCTTACGCAGTGAAAACGTACTCAGTGTGGACTTATCTGGGTTGACGGCGATGTTCCACCTCTTTAGCCAGAAGCCTAGGGCGTCCGACTGCGTCTGGATCAGCTCAGAACCTGTTGGTCTCGAACTCGAAGGCCGTGTCGTCAGCATAGGTGGCAACTAGTAAGTTGGGATCCTCGATCACTGGCAAATCTGCAGTGTACAGGGTGTACAGCAAAGGGTCCAGTACGCTGTCCTGTGGAACGCCAGCTCCTATTGCCTTGATGCCAGATTTTGCTTCACCACATCTCACATGGAAAACTCTGCTCTCGAGATACGACCTGAGCACGATGTAGGATGTAGCACGTTTCCAGAGAAACGCCAGGATCATGCTGCCTTAGTGGTAAAGTGAAATTAAAGTGAAATTGTTGAGCCCGCCACCTGAACGATTGTATTCATTTCTTTGTAGCGAAACACCAGAATCACGCCACTTTCTTGACTTTTTTTTTGTGTAACATTTAAAATTTTATTACGTTAATCAGCCAACTTAATGGCTTTAAAACGTTGGGCGTAATAATACAATAAGATGATAACATTAACAAGAGATTGATTAACAAATTTTATAATACGTGGTCAGTAAAAGTTATTGAGTTATTGTTTAAGGACTCGAGACATATGGCGTTCTCTTTTCCAGAGATCGTCAGGGTGTCTTCGCTTCAATCTTCTTCTAGGAGTTTGGTTGGCTAAAGGCGCTTCTAGGTGGTTTGGGTGAGCTGTGAGCCGTTCGTTGTAACGACTCGAGTATTGGTTAATCGGGTCTCTGAAGAAGGGAATGTGGAGATCATTTGCTAGGGCGTTTTTTCTAACGTACCAAGGCCCATTTGACATCAAGCGCAGCGCCTGGTTTTGTATTCTCTACACTTTCATAACGTTAGTGTCTGAGGCCGTGCCCCATAACTGAATACAGTAAGACGATGGCACCACGATTGTTTTATAAAGCAAAACTCTTTTGCCAAGGCTGAGCTTGCTCTTTGGCTTAAGCAACCAGTTTAGTTTTCTTCAGTTTTGTCCGGCGTGAAGCTTCTATATTTTGCGTGTGCTGTTTCCAGGTGAGCCGCTTGTCTAAAATCAGACCCAGGTACTGCGCCTGGGGTGATTGAGGGATGGCAACGTCGTGGAGTTCGATTTTAGGAAGGGTCTTTCCTCTCAGAGTGAAACTACAGTGTTGCGACTGCCTTCCATTTATGGCAACATTCCACCTGTGAGCCCACTTGCTGTACGAGTTCAGAAATTCCTGGGTGATTCTTGATGCTTCAATGGAACAGGATGAGTCCACAAGGAAGGCAGTGACGTCAGCGTAGGTGGCAAAAAGTGTGCCCGGTTCAGGACGATTTGGCAAATCTAATGTAAACAGAGTGTATAAAACGAGACACAGAACGCTTCCCTGCGGAAAGCCAGCACGGGCAGTTCTGATGCTTGACCATTCCCCTCTCACCTCGACCATAAAACTTCGATCAAGCAGGTATGATAGAAGAAATTGGTCAGTCGGGAGGAGGAACTTCAGCTTATAAAGTAGGCCATAATGACATACGCGGTCAAAAGCTTCCTTCACGTAGAGGAAAATCGCAGAGCTTTATTGCTTATTTTCGAAGGCATTTAGTATATGATCTACAACTCCATCTACAACTGATATACAACTTTTGGCAGATCCTTGGCAACTCTGTTATCGATGCCATCAATTCTCACCGCTTTAGTGGGATGTAGCTTCCGAATTTGCAGGCATCCATTGTTTATTCAACATCCTGTGAGTTCGCGAGGTCAAATGGCTGGAAGCGTTTTTCCAGTTCGTCTGCAAAAGCTAGAGAAATCTCTAAATCAGACCTGCACCATGTGTTGTCAGTTTTTATACCATGTACCTTAAGGTACAAATGGTATATTAAGTTTGTGCAATGTATGTAACAGGGAGAAGGAAGCGTTTCCGACCGTATAAAGTAAATATATTCTTTATCAGCATCAACAGCCGAGTCGATCTAGCCATGTCCGTCTGTCTGTCTGACTGTCTGTCTGACTGTATGTCTGTCTGTCCGTCTGTATGTATGAACACGTCATTCTCGGAGATGGTAAGAGCTAGAGGTGTAATTTTGCTTTAGGTCCGTTATATATGTACGCAGGTCGAGTTTATTTCAAATTTTTGCCACGCCCCTTTCCGCCTTCGTAATTTGCATAAAACTGCATTTTCTTCGATAACTTGGACAAAATAAGAGCTAGAAACCTGTTTCATTTTTCATTAGGACCGTTAAACTATTATGCAGATAATTTTATTTCCAGATTTTTGCCACGCCCCATTCGGCGCTCGTATTCGCAAAAAAATCGATATCTCCAGAATGGTAAAAGCTACAGACATAATTGCTAAGCTAAGTGATCGTCAAACACGTGCATGCAAAATTACGTTCAGATCGGACAATAAATATAGAAGACATGGCCAATTAATGTTTTACCCACCCCTTCCCACGGCAACGGCAAGAGAGGTACATGGTATCTCGTTGTCGAGAAATCTCGACTACAGCGTTTCTACTTGTTTTTATAAGGATCTTTCGGCTGTCGTTTCATGTTCCGTGTGGATTTCCAGAGGTTGAGGCCATACGGTTTTGTGGAGTCCGCCTTGAGGAGCCTTAAAAGCTAATGAATTTTTACCCTTTGTTTTTTACATTTTGAAGATATCGATTTTTTTTACAAATACGAGAGCGGGAATGGGCGTTTTATCCACCCCTTCCCACGGCAACGGCATGCCGTGGCAAGAGAGGTACATGGTATCTCCTTGTCGAGAAATATCGACTATAGCGTTTCTACTTGTTTAACTTTGTGCAAATGTTTGTAACAGCAGAAGGAGAATTCCAAGGTCCCATTGGAACATTGAAAATTTTCGTTCTGAACATACCATGGTGCCCCAGGGACAGTTCGGAGCTCTACGTCCCTTTGTGACTATTTTGTCTGTAATGTTGCTCGCATGGTCGCGGCGGCAAACTTTTGTGGTTAGCTATAACACGTAAGAATCAGACAATAAACAAGTCACTAGCGTCTGGTGATAGACTGATGTCTCCTATTTAAGCTTTGTTGCCGGATTGGTCTGGTGAGGCCAGCTGCCAAACGATTCCTGTGCCGTTCCAAACTTTCATTATATCGGCTGGAGTGGTGATTAATCTGCGCGCCCTTCGCTGACAGCAGATCTTGTATTCCAGGCACAGGGCGATTAGGCGCTTTTAATGCTAGCTTTTAGTATGAGGAGCAGATTCTTGCATTCGATGTGTCTGCGCCAGGTTAATCGCCAGTCAAGGTGGACACCGAGGTACGTTACATCATTGGTTTGAGGGATCTGCGCACGGTTCATCAATAGCCGGGGCATGTTAGTCTACTTAATATAACCGTTATGTGATTACACTTATGCTCATATAGCCACCTCTCTACTACCAAGAGATGATCGATAAGTTGGCTTGTTGCTCGGATTTGTCATTAAGAGCGACTTAGCATCTCGTTTGTAGAAAAGTATAAAGGACTATAAAGGACGGTATAAAGGACAAAAAGAGTATACCCCGGCTCCCTTGTGGAACCGAGGCTTGTATGATGTGCTCATATGTGCTCATATAGTCTGATTTTGCCACACTTACTTTTTTACGGAGATGCTAAAAAATCTCTATTATATAAATTCGGCTCAAGTAACTTTTGAGTATAGTTAGATAGGCTAATGTATTTTAATCTAATGCATGAGACCTTTAAGATCGAAGGCTTGGGATACGTCGAGGAATATATATAATAGTATCAATGCCCAAAAGCTGAGCGTATCCATGCTTCCATGGTTCCTTCGGAAGTGAAGTTGTTGTGCCGGGATAACATTGTGTGCTTCCAGGTATTTGTTTATGCGCGTTAGGATGCATTTTTCTAACAGTTTTGACAAACAATAATAAGCTTATTGGTCGTTACGATGTCGAGCTGAGTTTTTTCATTTCCTCCAATAGTAACCAATACCGATAGTAACCAAGACCTATGATGACCAATATCAATACAACCAAGATTCCGTTAAATAGCTTACAGACAACCTCAACAGCAAAGTTTGGAAGTTCGATTAGAATTTTTGGAGTAATCAGGTCATGCACGGGGGCATTTTTCTGCATTAGTTCTCTAAGGATTTTTTGATCTGGTCGGCCCGACATGTTTTAGGCAACAGTGTATTTTCAGAGTTAGGATTTAATCACAGAAATAAAAACGCAATACGAAATTTATATGTATTAAAATATCAATCTCTTAAAACAAATATTTATTTTTCATATCAATTGCAGCTATGAAAATTGTGGAAGGGGAAAAACTTACATTGACAAGTGTTCATCGCACTGATATGGGTGGCTACAACTGTATTGCATCCAATGGAATACCTCCTTCAATTAGCAAACGCTTTGACGTGCACGTCAATTGTAAGTATTTACTTTTTTAAAATTGTAAAATAATAACATATTTACAAGTATTGTCATTTAAGCCATAAATATTTAACAAATAGCATAACAATTTTGTATTATATTATAAAAGTATTATATTGAGTTAAGATTGATTCCGCTAGCGCTGCTCACTCTACTGTCCATGCTCTGCTAACTTTGCTGCCGCTTCTTTACTTTTGACCGTACTTCTCAACCCACTCGCGAACCACAGCTCCACTTTCACCCTTAGAATGGTCAAACACATCTTAAACTCGGCCCTCCTGACTGCTCATCGGCCTCTGATGACCAAACTAGTGTTGTGTCAATACTGCTCTTTTAGGTGAACATGTTCACTTGTTCTTTTTTTTCAAAAGAGTCAACTCACTCATATTGCTCAGTTGCTCACTTGCTCACTCAGTTGCTCACTCTTATTTGCTCACTTGTTCTTTTTTGCTCACTTGCTCAGTTTTGCTCACTGCTCACTTGTTCACTCGATCTCTTGCTCTCTTGCTCAGCCAAAAAAAAAAAAAAGGTCTTTCAACTTCGGGAGACATCATACAGGCACAATTGA
>JAJJHQ010011280.1:1045301-1083903 GCA_021223825.1 Drosophila ironensis
GGGGGGAAAAACTACAGAAAAAATTGAAAAAAAAAAAAAAAAAAAGGTCCTTCAGCTTCGGGGGGGCGAAAAAATGTGCAAGAGAGCAAGAGATCCAGTGGAACAAGTGAGCAAAACTGAGCAAGTGAGCAAAAAAGAACAAGTAAGCAAAAACGAACAAGTGGGCAATAAAGAACAAGTGACCAAAAAAGAACAATAAGGAAGGAACATTGTTCGCTCACTCAGTTCAGTGAACAACTCTTTTTTGTTCACTCACTCATGAGCAACCCAACACTAGACCAAACTACTCTGTTCTCTTGTCGTTGTGGCTTCGTGATTCTATCTCCCGATCTCCACCTTGTTTTTCGCTGCTACGTTCTCCGCTTTCGCTCGTTTCTTTCGCAATGGTACCTTACTATCGCCGTTGACAGCTTAAATTTTTCCTACTCCTCGGACTTGGAATTTGTTAGGCGGCTTTTCCGCTTCTGCTTGCTTTTGCGCTTCTGCAGAGAGAGGGAAGCTTTTCCGACCCCATAAAGTCTATATATTCTTTATCAGCATCTACAGCCGAGTCGATCTAGCCATGTCCGTTTGTACGTCCGTCGGTCCGTATGAACGCCTAGATTTTGGAGACTATAATAGATAGAGAAAAACCTATTTCATATTTAGAATTCTGTAATACCAGTTCAGAACAAGTTTATTTATTTTAGGTGCGCTTGGATATCTAGAAGCGCGTGTCTTTGTGGCCTTTTCAGGATCTTCAGGTATGTGGACTTTTCTGTTGCTTTCCACCAGAGCCCCATAGAGAACGATGGGTCACACAACCTATGTAAAAATCCAATGTGTAAGTTTTGGTGATAGGCCCCATGTGCTCCCCAAAATCTTCTGCGATGCATAAAGTGCTTTGGTTGCGTTTTTGGCCCTTTCCTCCACATTTGGATTCCAACTCAGCTTGCTGTCAATGATTGTTGCTGTCAATGAGAAGTTATTTTATTCGGTCCTTGGGGATCAATGGCGTCCCATTTATTTTTGGCGGAGTCCAGCGAGGTACCTTGTATCTCTTTGTGAAGAGAATGAGGTCCGTCTTGTTCGCATTAATGCATAATCCGACTTTTTTCGCCCATTGTAGCACTTCTTTGAGTGTGTTGTCCATGACCGAGATGATTGTCGATGGACATTTTCTAACGATATTTATGCCTATGTCATCTGCGTAGGTCGTTATTTTTGGGGCTTTCCGTTTTTGTTTCGTAAGGAGACACGTTGTTGAATTCTCCGAATATATCTAGAAACGCCCCTAGCGCATAATCTCGACTGAGCAGTGCTTTCTCTATGGTTGCTACGAATGAGTGTAGCGCTGTTTCCACAGATTTGCCTTTCGTGTAGGCGTGTTGGTTCGTCTCTATCAGCGTGCGTGTTGCGTGTTTTTACAAATGTACAAATGGTATATTAAGTTTGTGCAAAGTATGTAACATGGAGAATGAAGCGTTTCCGACCCTATAAAGTATATTTATTCTTGTTCAGCATCAGCAGCCGAGTCGATATAGCCATGTCCGTCTGTCCGTCCGTCTGTCTGTCTGTCCGTCTGTATGTATGAACACGTCGTTCTTGGAGATGGTAAGAGCTAGAGGTGTAATTCTTTTTGTTAATTTGCATAAAACTGCATTTTCTTCGATAACTTAAACAAAATAAGAGCTAGAGACCTGTTTCTTTTTGCATTAGGGCCGTTTAACTATTATGCAGATAATTTCATTTCCAGATTTTTGCCACGCCCCTTTCCGCCCTCGTATTCGCAAAAAAATCGATATCTCCAAAATGGTAAAAGCTAGAAACTTTATTTTAAGTCTGCTAAGTCTGCTGACTTAAGTCTGCTGACTCCTCGACTGAACCCTCCACGAGGGTGTCGGCTGGGCAATGGACACCGTACCTCCTCGAACCAAGGGGTACCTGGAACCAACGGTACCTGGCGGCGGGTGCCACTGGGCGACAGGAGGTGCGATGTCTAGCCAAAGCTTGTCCTGCAACACGCGCATACCAACCCAGGTACTGCGTGTGTTCAGGCGAAGCTATGGTCCGCGGTCCTTGGCAGTAAGGATAAAATGCAAGGGTGGTATTCCCCGTAAAGATACCAGATGGAGGCTACGAAGGAGCAAACAAGGGTGGGATGTCGGTGGGAAGCGTGGCTGCTACTACCGGCGGGCACGGGGAGGAGAAATCCTCTCAGCGTGTCGCCAGCGGTCACTCCAGGACGGTTGTAAAGCTACTGCTGCTAAAAACAACCGGATGCAGAGAGGTACCGCAGTACAGGGAGACTCGGACCTCTAAACCAATCCGGAAAAGAAGGGACCAGAGCGCGAGCGTCTCCTAGTCCCTGAGGGAACCGGAACCGAAAAAGACAAAGGAGGGCTTGAAAGCAAAAGCCCTGTACAAGGCCGCTCTCAAAATCGAGGCCAGGCTACGAGAGAAGCACGACCTCTCACCAGAGGAGTCGAGCAGTCTCAAGTGGGCCAAGGCTAGGATAAAAGAGAGCCGTGCCTACCTTGCCCAGAACCCAAAGATGAAAGCAACGGAGAAAGGGCACTTTAACAAGGTGGAGGAGCAACTGGCGAAACGCCAACGCTTCCAAGATGAGGCTAAAGCGGAGGCACCAGCAAGTAAGCGGCCCCGATATAAACCAGCCCCCCCACCGCCACCGCAAACGAAGACCATGAGCTATATCGCGAGGAGACACCTCGTGGTCGCTCTGGTCGACAGGAGCGATCCCAACGGCCGCATGAAGCCAGAGCAGTGGAGGGCAGTCGAGTCCAAACTGCTCGTGGAGCTCGTAAAGCGGATGAAAGAGCCAAAATCACAGCCAGTCGCGTTCGGAAATGCAGGTTGGCTGGAAGGCGTAAAGCTGCTGAGCTGCAGGGACGACACCACCCTGAAGTGGGTCACCAGTGCCGTGGCATCATTGGGAAAGCTATGGGAAGGGGCTGAGCTGGAGGTGGTGGACAGAACATTGATTCCGTCCATACCAAAGGCGAAAGTATTCTTCCCTGGTATTATGCCTAAAGAGAAGGCGCTGAAGCTGCTCCAGTGGCAGAACACCGAGGTACCAACCGCGGACTGGAAGGTTATCCATGTGGCAAAGCCCGACGCCAAGGGGCAGCACATGGTCCTCCAGATCAACAAGGAAGCGGAGTACATCCTGTACCCCAGATTCGGGAGGATGGCATGGGGCGTAGGCTGTGTTTACCTACGCCTCAAGAAGCGCCACCCGGAGGATACAAACACAAACACCCTGAAAGTTGGAGAGGTGAAGGAGGACCTGAAAACGACAAATCTCTCCAGCCTGGATTTGGGTGACACGGAAGAGGAGGAGGATGCGGACGTGACTGTAGTGGCCGCTCCATCTCGGAAGGACGACTCGACTAGCCATGAAACTGAGAGTCCTTCAGATAAACCTTCATAAAAGCAAGTTAGCGTCGGCGGAGCTCATGCTAACACTGGAGGCAGGGCCCGTCGACGTGGCCTTAGTCCAGGAACCCTGGATTGCGTCGGGCAACAAGGTCTCAGGACTAAGGTCTCCTAACTACAACGTATACTATATGACGACAGCGAGTAGAGCCAGAACAGCCATCCTGGTTAGGAAAGGCATCTACGCTTACCTCCTGTCTAATTATAGTACTGATGACCTTACGGCGGTGGCGCTGGAGAGCAGCGGAGAGGAGCCAATACTCATGGTATCCTGTTACATGGCCCACGACACCGACGCCCCACCACGGGAGCTCCGAAGAATGGTGGAGGAGGCAGAATTGAGAAAGAAGCCCCTCATCATCGGCGCGGATGCAAACGCACATCACACCGTGTGGGGCAGTAAGGACGTCAACGAAAGAGGCGAGTCACTGCTAGACTTCATTTTGAGCATGGGTCTAACCATTAGCAATGAGGGGGAGGAGCCAACATACGTAGGCCCAACCTCTACAAATGTGTTAGACTTAACCCTCAAAACGGAGGGAAATACCGAGGTCACGGAATGGAGGGTCCTGAGCAGACCCTCCTTCTCAGACCATCGGTACATTGAATTTAGAGTAGAATTCAATCGCAGTGACCACAAACTACCTCGAAGAAACCCCAGAAACACCAACTGGGAAAAATACGGCGACATAGTAAATAGAAAGCTACCAGAACCGCCTCGAATAGAGTCCCCCGAGGACATTGAGCGGGCTCTAGAAAAGCTCAACATGATACTGGTACAAGCGTTCCACAAATCATGTAAACTATCTCGCCCAAAAAAGAGCTTCAGGGCAGCATGGTGGACCCGAAGCCTACAAAACACAAGACGTGAAGTACAGGAGCTCTTCAAGCTTGCCAAACAAGCAGAAGAAGCCCATGTATGGAACGAATACAAGACCAGGCTGAGCGACTTCAAAAAAGATGTCCGCAAGGCCAAAAGAAACTCGTGGCAAACCTTCTGCTCCGGTATAGAGAAGGCTTCAGAAACCGCAAGGTTAAGAAAGCTACTAGCCGGGAAGCAGATGGTTCAAAGCCAACTAAGAACGGAAGAGGGTCGATGGACGGAGGACAGCGAAGACGCCGTCAGAACACTTCTGGATGCACACTTCCCAGGTTGCATTGAAGCAGGCAAATCCATGCAGATCACGCCGCTCAATGCACAGCAGGTGGTACCAGAAGATCTAATCACCCTCAACAAAATAATATGGGCAATAGACTCGTTCGACGGCTACAAATCGTCAGGCCCCGACGAGATCTTCCCAGCCATGCTGCAGAAGGTCAAAACAAAGGTCTCGCCATGGTTAAAAAACATATTTATAGGGTGCTTGAGGTACAGCCATGTGCCAGGGCCTTGGAGAACAGCTAGAGTGGTATTTCTGCCCAAAGCAGGCAAATGCTCTCATGTCCTCCCCAAGGACTACAGGCCAATAAGCCTGACATCATTCACCCTAAAAACACTGGAAAAGCTGTTGGAACTCCATATCAGAAGCGCAACACGCACGCTGATGGAAGCTAACCAACATGCCTACACCAAAGGCAAATCTGTGGAAACAGCGCTACACTCACTAGTAGCAACCATAGAGAAAGCACTGCTCAATCGAGATTATGCGTTAGGGGCATTCCTAGACATATCCGGAGCATTTAACAACGTGTCAATGGAGAAAATAATGCAGTGCCTAAGAGCCGCAGTACCCCAAGAATCCGTAAACACCTGGATCCAAAATCTGCTGAGCTGCAGACGGATACAGGTGGATTGGGGAACCACTACCATAACCATGGAAGCGAAAAGGGGAACACCGCAAGGAGGTGTCCTGTCGCCCCTGTTATGGAACATAGTGGTTAATGATCTCCTGACGAAACAAAAACGGAAAGCCCCAAAGATAACTGCCTACGCAGACGACATAGGCATAATTATCGTGGGAAAATGTCCATCGACAATCAGCTCGGTCATGGACAACACACTCAAAGAAGTGCTACAATGGGCGAAAGAAGCCAGTTTGAGCATTAATGCGGACAAGACGGACCTCATTCTCTTCACAAAGAGATACAAGGTACCTCGCTGGACTCCGCCAAAAATAAATGGGACGCCATTGATCCCCAAGGACCGCATAAGGTACCTTGGAATAATCATTGACAGCAAGCTGAGTTGGAAAGCAAATGTGAAAGAAAGGGCCAAAAAGGCAACCAATGCACTATACGCATCGCAGAAGATGCTGGGGAGCACATGGGGCCTATCACCCAGACTAACACATTGGATCTTCATATCGGTTGTGCGTCCCATCCTTCTATATGGGGCTCTGGTATGGTGGAAAGCAATAGAAAAGTCCACATACCTGAATATCCTGGAAAAGCCGCAAAGACACACGCTTCTCTGCATCACCGGTGCTATGAGAACGACGCCAACAAGGGCATTGGAAATGCTTCTGGGAATAAACCCGCTAAATATCCAAGCGCACCTAACGCAAAAAAAACGGCTCAACGCCTATGTGCACAGGGCCAACTAGCAGTGCAGAACTATGGACACTGTGCGTTTGGAAAGGGGATTCGTGTAGACTACTACATGACCCCCACGGACTACATGACCCCCAGACCAAACTTCACAAACATGTCTGCACTGCTGGGAAAGGATGACTGGCGCTCCGCGGCAGAGCAAAGGGTCACTAACATCTACACGGACGGTTCAAAGATGGACGAAGGAGTAGGGGCGGCAGTATACTGCAATAACCCACCCATATCGCTTTCTTTGAAACTACCAGACCACTGCAGCATATTCCAGGCGGAAATCTTCGCCATAAGGAAAGCTGCGGAGGTGGCCTAGAAGATGGAAACAACGACCAAGGTCAATGTGTTTGTAGATAGTCAAGCAGCTATCAAGGCACTAGAATCGAAAGCCATAAGGTCCAAAACGGTCCTGGCAAGCAGGGAAGCACTAGATATCTTAAGCACCCGAAAAGAGGTGCAGATCTATTAGATTCCCAGCCACCAAGGATTTGAGGGCAACGAAATGGCAGACGAACTGGCAAAACGAGGAGCGCTAGACCAAAATGGCGGAGTGGAGGACGTACCAATATCGCTACGCACCCTACACTCCAAAATGGAGGATAGAGCTCTAATGGAAGCAAAAAGTAGGTGGGCACACACCACGAATTGCAAAATATCCAGAACCATGTGCAAAACACAATGCCATAAAAGGGCATCGTTCCTACTGAAGCTACGGAGGCAAGACTGCAGATTGCTAGTCGGCCTTAGAGGCCACTGCCTTCTGCAAGTCCATGCTCTAAAACTAGGCCTAACAGGGAACGATGGGTGTCGGCAATGCAAGGAGCCAGGCGAGAAAGAATCGCTAGAGCATATCCTCTGTCGCTGCCCAGCCCTTATCACGAAACGACAGCGATACATGAATGCACCGGTCTTCGCATCGCTGGAAGAAATAGGAAAGCTAGACCCGAGCAGGCTTCTTGCTTTCGCGAGAAGCACTCGAGGTCTATTCTCCTAACGGTTGCAATTCAACGCCTCCAACAACCGGTACCGCTAAGGAACTTAATGGTCTATGCGCGACACTCTCCCTTCAAGGGAACGGTCAACCCGTCATAACATAACATAACATAAGTCTGCTGATCGTCAAACACGTGCATGCAAAATTACGTTCAGATCGGACAATAAATATAGAAGATATGGCCAATTAAAGTTTTATCCATCCCTTCCCACGGCAACGGCAAGAGAGGTACATGGTATCTCGTGGTCGAGGAATCTGGACTACCCTGGACTACTTCTGGACTACTTCTCCCTGTTACATACTTTGCACAAACTTAATAAAAGAGCCATTTTTGCATAAAACTGTATTTTCTTCGATAACTTGGATAAAATAAGAGCTAGAGACCTGTTTCTTTTTGCATTAGGACCGTTTAACTATTATGCAGATAATGTCGTTTCCAGATTTTTGCCACGCCCCTTTCCGCCCTCGTATTCGCAAAAAAATCTGCACAACGATATCTCCACAATGGTAAAAGCTAGAGACTTTATTTTAAGTCTGCTAAGTCTGCTGATCGTCAAACACGTGCATGCAAAATTACGTTCAGATCAGGCAATAAATATAGAAGATATGGCCAATTAAAGTTTTACCCACCCCTTTCCACGGCAACGGCAAGAGAGGTACATGGTATCTCGTTGTCGAGGAATCTCGACTACAGCGTTTCTACTTTTTTTAACTTTGCTTTTATTTCTTGGATCTTCTCCTTTCGACACTAACAAGAGGTATATCAAATCTTAAATTTTTAATTGAACAGTTATGCTGACTGGTACAGAGTTAGACAGCCCTAAGAATCGATTGCCGGGTTGGGAGGTCGTTGCGTCGCAGGCGGGATCCGCTGGAAACCCGAGTCAAACCCCGAGCGAGGGAATTTGGGTGCGAAGACAGCTTTGCTTTGTAGGACTCTTTTTGCTTCTGGATTTCGTCTTTCACTGCGAGGATGCCAAGATCCCGGTGGATGTTTTCGTTGCAAACATACCAAGGTGCCCCAGTGATAGTTCTCAGGATTTTTGATTGTGCGCGCTGTATGATGTCTATGTTGCTGCTACTCGCGTTCCCCCACAGCTGGGAGCCGTACGTCCAGATAGGCTTTAGGACTGAATTGTGGAGTAGTAACTTGTAGTCCAGGCACAGTGGTGATCGTGAGTTTATGATCTAGTGGAGGCTGCTAGCTTTTAGTTTTAGGTGCATCTTCTTGCATTCGATGTGCGTACGTTACTTCGTTAGCTTGCGGGATCTGCATACCGTTTAGTGAAAGCGGTGGGCATTTTTGTCTATTAAGAGTAAACGTTACATGTTTACACTTTTGTTCGTTTATTTTAATGCGCCAGTCGGCCAGCCACCTTTCCACTCCTGTGAGATGGTTAGCGAGTTGGTTTGTTGCTTGGGTTGGGCATTTGGAGCGACAAAGGATTGCGGTGTCGTCGGCGAACGTTGACGTTGTTAGTTGTACGTTCGTAGGAATATCCGCAGTATACAAAACATATAGACAAGGGCCGAGTGCGCTTCCTTGCGGAACCCCAGCTTCGATGATGTAGTCACCCGTAGTAGCTGCGTTGCATCTCACTGAGAATACACTATTGTAGAGGTATGATTCCAGTAGCTTGGGTTTTTTTTTTTTTTTCCTTGTTACTCTTGGGAGCTTTGGGCTTCTACGAGAGACTTCCAACGGACTCTATTTGGTTTTTCCATTAGCGTCCTCACGTTCCATTGTCCAATTCTTGTCCGTTTTTGATATGCGTCATCGGATTTTCGGGGGTGGTTCGAAATTTCTCTCGTATTAGTTTCGGTAATCGATGAATTGTCGGTCGACTCGGTGATTGGCCGGATGCGACTTATCCCAGTAGTGTGGCTACTACCTGACGTCGGCTGGGAACGCCGCTTTCGGTTTTTTCCAATGCATATAGTTGGAAGCCAGAAAAATTCGATATTAAATATTCCGCCCGTCCTGGGAATCGAACCCGCGACCTCTTGCTTGTTAGGCAGAAGCGCTAACCGCTGGGCCGTTGCTCGTGCGGTCGCCTCGGCATCTTGTGGCTAACCACTCTATGCATTTCGGAAGAGTTGCCGAAGGAGAAGGAGGACATGCTAATAATTGGCATGCGTAGGCGTCGAACCCACGAACTTCGCGGTGTAACTGGTAGGAGCAGTGCACTTACCAGCTACGCCACTACGCTACGAAGCCCCCAGTGGCTTGTGGGTGTATGTTGGCAAATACGTTTTAATTTTGTGCATGAGTCCTTTAAGCCAAACTCGGTCGAAAGCTTGAGATACGTCGAGAAAAATAGCGCTACAGTATTCTCGCTGTTCAAAGGCTGAGCGTATTTCGGATGTTAATCGGTTCACTTGCTCAATGGTTCCGTGGTTTTTTCAAAAACCAAATTGGTGTGTTGGGATAATATTGAAAGTTTCCAAATATGGTATTATGCGAGTTAGCAAGCATTTTTCAAACAATTTAGACAAACAAGATAGAAGGCTTATTGGTCTATACGATGTCGGAATTGTATGGTCTTTTCCAGGCTTCGGTATCATTATGATGATGGATTTCTTCCACTTTTTTGGGAAATAGCCGAGATTAATGATCCCATTAAATAGTTTGGCAGGGTTTGGCGGGAAAACACTTTGGAGATGTGTAGCAAATGTTTCAGCTCTGTCTTTGTCGCTGCGAGCTCAGCGTTCCGAAGTGTTTCTTATCGAGGTGGCTGTTTCAATTGGCGTTCCACATTGGCGTTCCACATTCGTAGGGTCTGCATCGATTTTTTAGACTGTTGTGCTACGAGCAGCTGTATTACCATGTTCTGATTTTGAACAAGTGTTTGCATGGTCTTTTTTATGAATGACATAAGCTCTACCATACTTTGTTGGAGGGTAAGCATCATAGTTTCCATTTTGCTATGTGGCTGTTCTGGGGCCTTTTGAGCGCTTTGTGAGTAAGGCTGAAATGGATTTTCCATTCCAGATCGTAGAGCATCGGCATTGGAGAAGCCGTTGGTGGTGTTTAGGGGACCGAATGAGGACCTCGCAGCTTTGGCGAAGAAGACGTCTGGCGTAGTTTTTTTGACGCCCTGTACGCATTCTGTGGATTTTGATTGCGCGTTGCGGTCGTTTGTCGCATGCGACTCTTCAAATCCTTGTACACCACACATCCTCTATAGTTTGCCGTATGGTTGACTCCATAGTTTCCACATTTCTTCACGGAACTGTCCTTGTTTTTAGTGCAGTGAACGGAGTTGTGTGCGTCCCCGCAGACTACACATACGGCCCGGAGTGTGCAGTATGACCTAGTGTGGCTCTTCAACAGTGATTCTCTGATGAAAAGATATTGCAGCTTGTAAATCGAGTGAACGTCATTCTTCTTCAGCGATTTGCTTTCTGGCTCGAGTTCGACCTTGAAGAGGGGTTGTGGCTTTCTTTCCTTATTTAGGATGTTACTAGCATTCTTGGCGGCGAAGCCCTTTTCTTTAAGGGCGGTTATTATTTCCGCGGCGGTAACATCGGGTTCAATTCCCATTATAACCACTAGTAGGCACTTGCTGCTTTTTAGCTGGTACGTGTAATATTTTTTATTAGCGTTGTCCGGAAATTTTGACACGGTTCGGAAGTGCTCTTCGGTCTTAGTTTGCACTTTTGTTTCATGTATGTTCCCTTTAATAAGCGGGACAACATAAAAGTTGTCACCGCTCCCGATCAATGCCTCAATATGTTTGACTAGGGTGTTGGAGCTTTTCTCCCTGATATAGATTGGAGGGGGCTTTGGATTTTTTGCGGTGTCTTGCGCTGGTTGGTTTTCCTCAACCTCCTGCAGTAGGGAAAATCTGTTGCTACTGGATCTGCCTGGTTCTTTGTCGATCTTCTGGACGCGGTTAATTTTTGTTTTATTGCCTGCTGGATTACCCTGCGGGCTAAGCTTGCGCTTAATTTGAATGTAGCGATCCATTCCGGTCTGTGTGGCCGGGGCCGCTTTGGCACTTACATAAGTTGTTGTTTTTGTACTCGCTATGGTCGTTGACGTCGCGGTATTTTGAATTGCAGTGGTTGTCGCTGCTGTTGCAGAAATTGTAGCACTGCTTGTTGTTGTTACGAAATTTGGTTTTTCCATTGGAGGGGGGTTTCACACTGCGAACTCCATGATGCGGGAGTGGGAGTGAGCAGAACGGGAGAGCAAGACCGTGCTTTTTGGCTTTCAGCGGTTAGTAGAACCGCGTTGCTCTTAAGCGCGGCTTTATTCATTTCGGTATCGCGGATTAAAAAGTAAGCGTAGAAGCCGTTTTTTTGGTTCACTGAGCTTCTACGTTGGTTTTTTTATCGTTGCTCAGTGAGTTCATTGCTGCCACTTGTTTATTTTGGAGCGTTATGCTGTTCCTGTCCACCAGAGCGACCACGAGTTGTCTCCTTGCGATATTGCTCATGGTGTTCGTTTGCTGTGGCGGTGGGGGGCTGGTTTATATCGGGGCCGCTTGCTTGCTGGTGCCTCCGCCTTAGCCTCATCTCCTCCACCTGGTTGAGTACCCTATCCCCGTGGCCCTCATCTTTGGGTTTTGGGCAAGATAGGCACGGCTCTCTTTTATCGTGGCCTTGGCCCACTTGAGACTGTTCGTCTCCTCTGATGAGAGGTCTTGCTTCTCCCGTAGCCTGGCCTCGATCTAGAAAGCGACCTTGTGCAGAGCTTTTGCTTTCAAGCCCTCCCTTGTATTTTTGGGTCCGACCTTGCAATAGGTTTCGGTACCCTCAGGGACCAGGAGACGCTCGCATTATGATGTCCTTGCGGTGTTCCCTGGAGTCCTCGGTCCTGGAGTAGTGTTAGTTTGTTGCACTTGTGAGTTTTTAGATTTGTTAACTTTGAGGAGAGAAAGAACTGCACGGTTTGGTGTTCGAAACAAGAGTCATTTTATTATAATTCACGAACTAAGATCTTAGGTTTACAAGAATGAAATAGAATGGAAATGGAACAGCAGAATGGGAATCTGCTCGTCTTGCAGTTGCTGAGTGATCGTTTAATGGGTTTGCCTGGTTTCAAGTGGTTGTTGTGTTCCTTTCCGCCGTTTTGCTCAGCATTAAATATTGGGTTACTTGACCATTAATCTGTGCCGCTGGAGCTTAGTTTCTAAGTTCGGCGTAAGTGCAGCAGTGAGTGGGTGAATGACCATTCATCTGTGCCGCTGAGGTTTGGGAGGTGGAGAGGTGTTGGTGACAAGGGTCGGTGTCGTGTTCGCCACAACGTGTGCGGTTACTCTCGCGCACTGGCTCCCTTTTTCCGGATTGGATTCGAGGTCTCCCTGTACTGCGGTACCTCTCTTCATCCGGTTGTTTTTGGTTGCAGTAGCTATACAACCGTCCTCCTCCCCATGCCCGCCGGTGGTAGTAGTCACGCTTCCCACTGACGTTTGGGTTGACATTCCAAACGTCGTTTACTCCTTGGTAGCCTCCGTCTGGTATCTTTAAGGGGAATACCACCCTTGCATTTAATCCTTGATCATAGCTTTACCTGAACGCACGCAGTACCTGTGTTTATATGCGAGTAGTGCAGGGCACGCATTGGCTAGACGTCGCACCCCCCATCGCCCAATGTCACCCGGTACCAGGTGCCGTTGGTGCCAGGTATCCCTCTGTTCGAGGAGGTTCGGCATCCATTGCCCAGCCAGCACCCTCGTGAAAGGATCAGTCGAGGATTTCTGCCAGCCGTCTGTGTAGATGTTCATGGTATTTGGTTCTGCTGCGAAGTGCCAGTCATACTTTCCAAGTAGCGCGGACATGTGTGTGAAATTTGGTTATGGGGTCATGTATATCGATCCTGTATGAATCGACCCTCTCCGTCCATCGACCCTCTTCAGTTCTGAATTGGCTCTGAACCATCTGTTTCCCGGCTGTGAGCTTCTTTTGTCCTTGTTAGGGCTAACAATGTTTTTTGGTAGCTCTTAACCCGAATTGGCTGAATCCCGAAAATACAGAGTTCTAAGGGTTTGGCAATGATATTCCGGTTGTCGGTTGTATAAGGCAATTTTTTTTATTTCATTAACCAGTGTTTAACTCAACTCAGCCCTATGTCTATGATTTACTATCGGAGGATGGAATATTTCTAAGGGTAAATCCAGCCTTCCCGATGTCCTAATGAAGTACCTTCATGTGTGCTAATGTACTGCGCCAAGAATATGAGCAAGGCGCTACTAAAATAATTTAACTTCAATTTTTTGCATTTCGCCTAATGTGAAAGATTCCTTTCCTCATTCCTTTACAAATAAAATGGAAAAACTCGGATGCGGGAAACTAAAAAAGGTAGAAACGCTGTAGTCGAGTTTTCTCGACAATGAGATACCATGTACCTCTCTTGCCGTTGCCGTGGAAAGGGGTGGGTAAAATTGTAATTCGGTCTATATTTATTGTCCGATCTCGACGTAATTTTGCATACACGTGTTTGATGATCAGTGGACTTAGCGGACTTTAAATTATATTTCTAGCTTTTACCATTCTTACGATATGGATTTTTTTTTTCAATTACGGAGGCGGAAAGGGGCGTGGCAAAAATCCGAGAATGAAATTATTTGCGTAATAGTCAAACGGACCTAATGCAAAAAGAAACAGGTCTCTAGCTCTTATTTTGTCGAAGTAATCAAAGAAAATGCAGTTCTATGCAATTTACGGAGGCGGAAAGGGGCGTGGCAAAAATTTGAAATAAACTCGACCTGCGCACACATATAACGGACCTAAAGCAAAAAGAATTACACCTCTAGCTCTTACCATCTCCGAGAACGACGTGTTCATACATACAGACGGACAGACAGACAGACGGACCGACGGACATGGCTAGATCGACTCGGCTGTTGATGCTGATTAAGAATATATATACTTTATAGGGTCGGAAACGCTTCCTTCTCCCTGTTACATACATTGCACAAACTTAATATACCATTTGTACCTTAAGGTACATGGTATAATTACCTTCTTTAGTTGTAATCCCATGCTTGCTACTTATTACATAAATTGTATAGCACTGGATCATTTATACCTTATTGATGATGCCAGACTTAAATTGACCGTTTCTCGTGTATAGTTAACAAATCGATGTTTGGGGTGGTATTTCTTAATAATTTGAGAGTTCAAATTTGCTTAGTCAATTAATTTTAATGTGTAGAACGAACTACACCCAGTATGAGGCTTTTACGGTGTTATGTGCGGACTACAATGCACTTTGCTTGATTACATCCAACTCTAGTTCTAAGAAACTTAAAACTCTTATACTAATTCCGCGACCGCGCGATAAAAAAGCTACGACGGATCAAAGGCATCACAGAAAGTATTTAATGTGCTTTTTTTTAATATTTACAATTTGTAATAAGACAATAGGTAAATATAAATTATTTACAGTGTGTGAAGCTTTCATTAAAGCTTGAGAGGCGCCGAACGCTCAGGTCGCCTAAAAGAAGTCACTTCGTAAATCGTCTATAAAATTCATGAAATTTTAATGGACGATCGAAGAATAAAAGTGCGTTGGCTAATGCTGTAGGTATCTTAACTGAACGGGTACAACACAAATATTTGGACATGAAAAAACTCTCCGCGAGATGGGTGATGCGATTGCTCACACTCGACCATAAGCGCAATCGTGTGACAAATTCATAAGAGTGTTTAGCGATGTTCAGCCATAATCCGGACAAATTTTTGCGCCGTTTTGTTACTGTGGACGAAACATGGATTCATCACAATACGCCAGAGACCAAGGAACAATCGAAACAGTCCACTGCATTGAGTTGCTGGGGGTGAACGTGGACCAAAGAAAGCCAGAGTCTGTCAGCCAACAAGGTGATGGGATGCACCCGGTGTCGTTCACATTGATTACCTTGATAAAGGACAAACAATCACCGGAAAATATTATTCAAATTTTCCGACATATTCGACATTGTTTTGAAGCAAAAACGGCCGCATTTGGCGAAGAAGTGTGCACACTTTCTTAGTCACGATGGCCACACTCCACGAATTAAGATACGAATTGCTACCCCAGCATATTCTTCAAATGCCCTCTGCGATTATTATCTGTTTTCAAACCTAAAGAAATGGCTGGGTGGTAAGAGATTTGAGTCGAATGAAGAAGTCATTACCGAAACAAACGGGTATTTTTAGAGCCTTGAAAAAATATATTATTTGGAGGGAATAAATCAATAAAAAAAAATCAATAAAAACCCTCGTATTCACAAAAAAATCAAAATCAATAAAAATCAATATATATATGGTATCTCGTTGTCGAGGAATCTCGACTACAGCGTTTCTACTTGTTCTTTATCTATTATAGTTTCCAAAATCTGATGTTCATATCGACAGACGGACGGACAGACTGACATGGCTAGATGGACTCGGCTGTTGATGCTGATTAAGAATATATATACTTTATAGGGTCGGAAAAGCTTCCATGTCCCTGTTACATATTTGACATTCGCACGAATTTAATATACCCTTATTCTTTTTTAAAGAACCGGGTATAATTACCCCAACCACAACCAGTCTAACAATCCCCATTAAAAAACCAAACTCCGACAGCCTGGAACAGCCCTACCGCCCAATTTCCCTAAACCAATGCATTTCAAAATTAATGGACAAAATAAAAAGCGACTATGGTGGTTCGTTAAAAACAACAACCTTATTTCAAGGAATCAAAATTAAAGTCATTCTTAACTCAGCTGTTAGAATTGCACTCGGTGCATACCGCTCAACCCCCATTAACAACCTGCTTTTTGAAACCAAAACCGTTCCATTACACATCAAGCGTCTTTTTCACGAATCAAAACTTTTTAAATGCCTTCTTAACGCTAAGGCACTCCCTTAGCCGATCTTATAAAAACTACCTCTAAGCAACGTCTACCAATAATTCAATACTTAAGTCAATCTTATCAAAATCCAAACAATCAAATATCCCTTTTACTCCCTTAAAACAAGCCAAAGAAGCATCTTACTGGTTACTCCCCAATGACCTAGTTGACATGTCGCTCACACAATACTCAAAAATCAACACCAACCCCAACATTTTTCAATCCATTTTCAACAGCATCAAAGACTGTCATTCCGACACTCAATTTATAAGCTTACGATTTTTAGACTCATTAAAATAAGTCCTCAGAGACAAAATACGGTATTTTTCTTAATTATTTCAGTTCCCCCAGCAATTAAAGCAGTCAACCAACTTTTAGGCGCACCTATAGAAAGGGAAGTTACTTTGGAGTGTTTTGTAGAGGTATATCCTAAACCGCTTAATGGATGGTATCGGAACGAGGGTACAACATATTTTTTTTGCTAATATTTACTAATATTGCTAACTAAACTTTCATTTTCAGGCAATGTGAAGCTTCATAATGGAATCAAATACAATATATCGGAGCAAATGATTAACTTATACACGTGGCATCTTAACCTTACTATAAGGCATCTAACTAAATCCGACTTCGGAGCTTACAGCTGTTCAAGCGTTAATGCCCTCGGAAAAAGCGAAGCAAGAATTCGATTGCAAGGTAATAGAACTTGAATTAAATTCTATTTAAATAAGATTCCTCTTGTTTAAATAGATTAGCTCCATACTTTACGAATTTAAGAGTTATTATTTCTTTTTAAGGTTTTTTTCACCATGTGCCTTAAGGTAAAAATGGTATATTAGGTCGGAGAGGTCTCCGACACAATAAAGTATACATATATAATATATTCTTGATAAGCATCAACAGCCGAGTTGATATATCCATGTCCGTCTGTCTGTCTGTGTGTATGAACACCTCGTTCTTGGAGTTGGTAAGAGCTAGAGATGTAATTATTTTTGCTTTTGGTGTGCAACGCCCTTTCCGCCTTCGTTATTTGCATAAAACTTTTTTCGTTGACATATTCGCCCGTAACTTTGACAAAATAAAAGCTAAAAACCTTGTTTTTTTTGAGTTAAGTCCGTTTAGATAATGTAATTCTCGGATTTTGCCACACCCCTTTCCGTTCTCATATTTGAAAAAATCGATATCTTCGAAATGGTAAAAGCTGGAGCCATAATTTTGAGACCGCTAAGTCCAAATTACTTCCAATCGGACGATAAATATAGAAGATATGACCGATTAAAGTTTCACCCACCCCTTCCCACGGCAATGACATGCCGCTGCACATGCTGGGTGACGTCATTCGACTCTTCTTTGACTTCGGTTCGGCCAAACACGTACACATATAGAAGTGTATGTATGTACGCAGAATACACATAATTGTATGTATGCGTGCACGTGCTGATTGTTTGAATGTCATCAAATAAACAAATAAGGTACATGGTACCTCGTCGAGAAATCTCGACTACAGCTGTTATAACATACTTGTTTAAATTATACGCCAATTGAAAAAATTGTGTGTTCTAGAGATCAGAACTTCTGATTCAGAAGCTTAACTAAAGTGCCGGCGAGGCTTTGCATTTTTTTTTTTTTTGAAAGACGAATATTTTGTCATATTTCATCTTCCTATATCTCCCCTGACTTTTGATATAACGAAATGGTAATTAGCGATTCTTCTTCAAATCGTATCGTTCCCCTTTTTATTGGCTATAACTTTGTCTGGTAACATATATAAGCCAAAATGTCTATTTCAGACGTATCAGGGGCTACCCAAGAGACAAAAATATATCTCTTGTCAGGTGTAGCGCCTGCGAAACCAGTTGAATCCGGTAGTCCGTAGTGTCGGTAGTCCGTTGTGTCGTAGGTGGTATATAAGAGGGTATTTCATCCGTCGAAACGATGGCTCGTACTTCATTGGACCTCTAAATACAACAACAATACATACCTTCGGTATGTGTTTTGTTTTGTTTTTACGGGGGCGATATATATTAAAATGCAGACATTTCTTTTCATTTTGCCCTATTAACTACTACGCAGATAAAGTGATTCCGGAATTTTTTCCACGCCCCTAAAAAGGTACATGGTTAAAACTAGAGCACCTCGTTCTCGGAGATGGTAATTTTCTGCTGATCGTTAAATAAATGCATACTACGTCCAGATCGGACTATATATGGAGAAGATATTGCCAATTAAAGTTTTACCCACCATTTTCTTCGGCCGATGAAAATAACGAATCACGACATCCAATACGTCAAACAACCAGCGAGTGTAATACATACACAAAAGTGTATGTACATACGTATGCACATGCGTATGTTCCAGCAAACTCTTTTTTAAGCAAATTGAAACGCTGTATTGGTGATTTTTCGACAACGAGATACCATGTACCTATTTTCTTTATCAACCACAAACAGAAGTGTGTACATAAGTAGGTATGCACGCCTTGTTGTTTGGATGTCACACAAAGAAAATTTGTTAAATTATTTAAAGAAAAAATTATATAAAAAAAAGGATTATTTAAAAAAAAGGGGGTTCATGGTATCTCGTTGTGGATAAATCTCAACTACAGCGTTTCTAATTGTTTTATTTCCTCATATGTTGCAGCGGTTCATAATTGATGCAATTTCTTGCAGAATTACGATTACCAGCAAAGTCAACAACAATGGCAACACCTTATGTGTACACGACGACAAAGCCACGTCGAAAGCAGCAACCCGGTCACAACAAGGGGCTAAATGAAGTGGTGCGTGCTAAGGAAACCCATTTCTCAAATCAAATGCAGCAAGAAAACGACTTATTCGGTGATGGGATTAGTGTGCCCCAGAGCGCCGATGGCCTGCTTGGAGGCACTGTGGAAAGTGGCAACGTCAATGTCATGATAAACGGAGCGGAAGGTAAGTTACAATTTAGAAAGTCCCGTATATATGTACATATTGCAGTGCAAGGACACGAGGCAGTTGTGATGAAGTCAGGCATAATCAGCAGTTACAAACACACATTTTAAATCCCATTACACAGAGCATCTAGGAATATACACACAAATAGTATAATACATATACTCGTATATGTATATACATACGAAGATATAATTTTTTATACCATGTACCTTAAGGTACACATGGTGTATTAAGTTTGTGCAATGTATGTAACAGGGAGAAGGAAGCGTTTCCGACCCCATAAAGTATATATATTCTTGATCAGCATCAACAGCCGCGTCGATATAGCCATGTCCGTCTGTCCGTCCGTCCGTCCGTCCGCCTGTCCGTCTGTCCGTCTGTCTGTATGTATGAACACCTCGTTCTCGGAGATGGTAACAGATAGACGTGTAGTTTATTTTGCTTTTGGTGTGTTATTGTTGCAGGCAGATCAAATTTATTTCAAATTTTTGCCACGCCAGTTTCTGCCTTTCCGTATTTTCTTCGACACATTTGCCTATAACTTGGACAAAATAAGAGTTAGAGACCTACTTCATTTTGCAAATACAGTTTTGTTTAAATCATGAAGGCTGAAAGGGGCGACAAACAGACCCCATAAAGTATACAATATATTCTTGATCCCCGCATCCCCGAAAACCGCGAAATTCTGTGATATCCACAATTTTAGCTCTATAGGTAGTACATTGGATAGTACATTGGTAGGGCCATTATCTATCTGTGTTAGGGGCGTAGCCCCCTTTTTGTTCGCGAAAATGAAAAAACATAAGTTGCGCCCATAAGCTTCTCCATAGAAATACACACACCTCCAAACACCAAATTTCGAAAATAAATTGTCTCAGAATAACTTAAGTATTATATTGTCTTTAATATCTTGTCTTATCAGATTTTTAATTACGGTGTAACAGACACAAGATATAACTTTTTTAATTTACAGTTCATAATTTCGTACCGACACGCTCCGGATATGAAAAGGGAGTAAGGGCTTCCGACACTTTGCCGTCACCCCGTTCACCCTGGATATCTACAAATGCAGGTTTCCCCTTATATTTTTATACAGTTAAGTCGACAAATTTCCTTATGTTTTTCAGTATATTTTGTTTTTATAAAATATTTATTATTACACTATTATCCCAGACTTCTTAGTTTATGCAAAAGTAGGTTAAATTACAAATAATTTTGAAAAAGTGTCAAGGGTTAACAAAATATTTTGTTTGGTTTATTTTGTTTTTATACATATAATTTTCAAGAAAATTAATAATATATGAATTAAGTGGAATTTTTATTATTTTTAACATATCTTCAATCCATATTAAAATATTTTTATAACTACCTTTTTTTATAAACATAAAAAAAAAAAATGTATAAAATTTTTATTTAATATAAGCTCAGATGCTGAAAGGCAATTCACATTTTAAGTTCAGTTTCTGAATTTCAGTTCTGAGAAAACTTGAAGCCATTAAAAACTAATTGTAAACATCACAGGTTTTGGTTTTAATAAAGTAATTTACTAAATACTCGTATAAAAATGTTAAAAGAAAAAGTAAATATATGAACTAATTTCATAACTTATAAAAACTTATTTAAAAAAATATTGACCAATCCACATGTTTAGCCAAAACAACTATCCGCTAAATTCAATAATAAATAAATTAAAGATATATCAACCTTCTGGTCAATTATCTTAGAAACTATTAAGTAGCTTGTAAAAAGATCACCTCTTTGCTTCACCTCAGAGCCTGCAGGTATTTTATATCACGCATAATTTTATTTTTGATTGACTACGTCTAAATTTAAAATATTTTATTTTGTGTTTATTTTATTTTACTCTTTTTTTACTCCAGCGCACGATTTTCAATAGGCTTAGGCTAGGACTCGATCTTTATTCGGAAATCGGAATATACATACATACATACTTTTCTTCAACGATTATTTTTTTGTCCGTTGCGCTGTATATTTTGGGTCGCCTGTCCATCAAATCAAAACAACGCAAGATAATCGTATAATCTTATCTGCATGTCGTTTAAAGAAACACATCCAAAAACGATCATTTTCCCTCTACCATGGATTATGATATGATAAATTTATTTTAGATTCATCTCTTGTGCTTAACCTTAGTTAGCCTACCAGTGTTTTGTTGCCGCAGCCTTTTGTAATCGAGGAATTTAGGAATTTACGTAGGAAGAATTTGTTAAGTGTATAATATGTACGAGTTTTTTCATGTCCAAATATTCGTGTAAAATATGATGTACCCGTTCAGTTGAGATGCCTACAGCATTAGCCAACTCACGCACTTTCAATCTTCGATCATCCAATATCATTTCATGGATTTTATTGACGGTTTCCGGAGTGATCACTTCTTTTGGGCGACCTGATCGTTCGGTGTCATTTGTGCTCGTACGACCACAACGGAACTCGGTAAACCACTTTTTTATCATTGAAATTGATGGTGCAGAGTCCCCGTAGTATTTATCAAGCTTTTCCTTGGTTCCGGTAATGGTTTTCTTACGTAAAAAGTAATGCTTAATCAGCACACGAAATTCGTCTTTTTCCATTTTCCAAAAAAGTCAAGAGGTTGTCTGCTTTGAATGGCTCTAAATCACAAATTGGATGACGAAACTGGCTCAAAATTTTAGAGTTATCCTATAATAGATTACAGCTGACAGTAGCAGTGTTGAATTTGGAATAAATACGCGGGAAATTCAAAAAGTCACGGACTTATCAAACAGCCCTCGTATTTTAAAATTATTTTGAGCAATAGCGCCAAAATGGAAACGAATATCAGTTTCACCCGGTCGATCATTTCGCATACAAATTCTTCATTTATGTCCCCAAGTGCGATGGATGCATACCTAAAAACCTAAAAGTTGAGCGGAATTCCATCTGATTGATGGTTGTTTTAAGAATAGAGAAGGAAGAATATCTTTAATTGATGCCTTGCTTCACCAGCTCCGTGATGTCCAGGGTGGCCTCCTTCGGGTCCACATAGAGCAAATACTGCCTGACAACTTTGAGCACGTAGTGCAAGTAGGCACTACGTGCGTTATTTTTTTAATTTTACATTTTTATTATGTAACTATTGTATTTTCTTGTCGAATGATCCAGGCATGGTCCTAGTTAATCGGAAGTCTTGATTATCTACTGCTTACTGGTGCATGGAAAAATTATTATGCGTTCACTTTTAGTTTAAAATCCATGGGATAACTTTCTGTACTGAACGAATGAAATATCGAAGTTGAAAAGTCACTTAGCAGATGAAATTAGATCAGAAGACTTTTACTTTGAAAACTTAGTATGTGTATCTTCATATGTACATATATAAAAAGAAAATAAAAAATAGAAAATTAAGACTCTAATTAATTTGGGACAACGCGTTGTTTTTCGGCTGTTTGACATGACAGCTGTAACTGTACAGAAATGAATTTTGGACCAACTCCAAACCTGACGATCCGAGTGAATGCCTTCCGTGGTTTCCTTTTACGTGAATCTGTGTTTACTCTTAAAAATGCTTTACTGCATTAATTTAACTTTTAAGCCATTTATAATTTATTAACTCTTCGAAGTTCACAAACTATCTGCCCATGATTTTAATAAGATAAAAGCAATTATATTAAATAAAAAAAATAAAAAAAAAACAAGAAATATCACTGTTTACAATAATTTTGGAAAATAAATCCGTATAACCCAAAATTTATATTTTTTGCAATGGCCAAACATAGGGATCGAGCAGTAAGTTAATTTTTAGTATCATATAAATCTAAAACGTATATTTTGGTATTGTAAGAGAATATTTTCAGTAAAGTAAATAATGTTATGGAAACCAAAACCTATGATGCTCTTTTTAATAAAATGTAAACGGATGTATATACAATTAAAAAATATCCTTTTAAATTTCAATAATATAAAAATATATATCGTATAACAGTACAATATAAAATACAAATTTATTTAAATAAGGAGCATATTTGCTCGCTTTAAATAGTGTGTAATAATTAATACCCAAACATACAATGCAGAAATGTCTTCCGATACAAACGATTGATATGCACATACTTATGTATATGTAAGTTCCTTATACAAATTAATTATAAGATACAATTTTACAATTAATTCAAAAACAGTTTACAATATGGTTCGGTATTATATTAAAAACATAATTATAATTTCGTCTGCACATTACATTTCCAGAATTTATAGAGAAATCTGTTTTAATTTCTTCCTGTATTAAGAATACAATATTCTGAGGCTTTTTTCAAATGCTTATAGGAATTATAAAGTCTCATTGGTTTCTTTAACATGTATGGTTGGACAGACTGGCAATGGAAAAACAAAAAAATATCAGATGTTTTCCCATTCATAAATATTTTTTTTCTCGAATATATTTAATACTATGAGTATTATACTTTTGAATGAAGCAAATATACAGTGACTTATATAAGAACAGTTTATGTTTTTTAATTTTACATTTTTATTTTGTAACTATTGTATATCCTTGTCGAATGATCCAGGCATGGTGCTAGTTAATCGGAAGTCTTGATTATCTATTATTTATAAATACCCGTGTCTCAATGGATGCCTTATTTTAATGGCTATAAGCACTTGAACCCATCTTTCGTGTTTGTGACTTCAAAATTGTAGACGCTATCGATTTTTAATGGGATGCTGTGTGATTGACCGTCAGATTTGTTGGGCATTTACATAGATACATACATAAAGTCTTTTTTATATTCTTTTTATTTTATTGATGATTAGCACACTGCTACCGAGTCACTGCTACCGATTTAACTTAATCTAATCGGTTGAATTTATAAAAAACAATATTTGGTAGAGTGACTTATAGCTAGAGGTATGTACATATGTTTTTACATGTCAAATATTAATACTGAGGGTGGTGATGTTGGAAGTCAAAATTCGGTCCGGTAGATCTTGAGCGTGATGTCGTTTCAATCTTCTTTTGACTCGATTGCTAGGATCAGCGCTGTTTATAGCGACGGTTCCGAGTTTTCTGGCTAGGCTGTTGGGGTGCAAGTTTAGCCTTTCCATGTACCTCCTTGCAAGTTCCTGGAGCTTATCTCCAAGTTTGGGCACTTTGAGATCGCGTTCAATGTCTCTGAAACGCATATTCCACGGGGCTCAAGAGATTCTTCTAAGTGTTTTCGCTTGCAAAACCCGAATTTTATTGAGGTTAGTTTTTGCTGTTCAGAATCAGTCATTCTATGATTTTTCCCAGGTATGGAAGAAGGCTTATGGGCCTGTATGACTCATACACTTCAGTCGGCGACTTTCCAGGTTTTGGAATCATTATTATGTTGTCAGATTTCCAAACTTCCGGGAAGTATCCAACAGTTAGTACGCTATTGAATATCGACACCAGAAACTGAAGGGCTTGGTCCGGTAGAAGTCGTATCGTCCTGTTATCAAGAAGGTCTTCCCCGGGAGTTTTCTTGGGTGAAAGTTTATTTACTAGGACCTTCACTTCTGCCAGTGCGACAGGACTAGCAGGCAGGCTCATTTGAAATGGGGATTCCAGGAATTCGTCAACCTGTTGACGTATGCTCTCAAGCGAGTAATCAAAAGTCTTGAAACGTAGCTCAAGGTGGTTAGCGAATACTTCAACTTTCTCTAAGCTCGTACGGCGCCATCATCCTGAGGGGTTTTTTTATTAATTGCTGATTTTGGGGTGGGCCTTTGTACCGTTTTATGATACGCCAGAGGTTTATTCAAGGGCGTGGCATGAATATGGCCAGGATAGGTGTGTGGTCCGAGGAAAGTTCATGTAGTGTTCTCACTTGAAGCCTGTCCATAGCATATCCATTGACTAAAAGTCAAGTGCTGTCGGTGTTATTTGGGGTTGATACGAGTAGAAAGTTGGTTCACCTGTGGCAAGGACTTGGTACTGTCCATTCGCAATGACTTCCTGCAACTTCTTACCCCTGCTACAGGCTCTTGGGTTTCCCCACCATGCATGTTTGACATAATAGTCTTCTACAGCAATAAATTTGTTGCCTAGTCCGTCAAGCAAGAATTCAAAATCTGATTGGGTCCATCTTTCTGCTGGAGGTAGATATATCGCCGCTAGTGTGACATTGCCTTCTGAAGTTTGTAGTGTGACGCTAGTTATCTGCTTGTCGACGCCAGAGACGGGGGGCAGTGGGTTGTGGTTTAAGGAATCCTTTAAAATGACTGCAGCGCCACCTCAACTGTTACCACTGGGGTGGTGGGTATGGTAGATAGTAAAGCCTGGCAAATAGATGCGCCGTTCTTCGCGGATGAGAGTTTCTGTGACATATCTATGCTATGAGCGCTGAGGAATAATCTGAGCTCTTCAGAGCCTTTGATTAGGCCACGAGCGTTCCATAATCCGATCTTAAATGCTGATTGGATCATTTCGGCAATTGCGCAATGAGGACCTGGACAAGCTCGCTGAAAGCCTTGTTAGACTCAGCATTTTCCTGCATCAGCTTAAATAAGGTGTCCAGCTTGGTATTGATGTCGCGGATGGCATTGTCTATCGGTGAAAACTTATGCTTGAGCATAGGGTCCGAAGGAGAGCTTTCGTCACTCTGAAGGGTTGAGCCAGTTCTTCCTTGCATATCCTTGAGTCGAGCTATATCAGCATACGATATATTCGTTCTCAGTGCCTCAGCTGGTATGAATCCACGAAGCGTGTCTTGGTAAATTTGTTGTCGGGAGCCTAGGCCTTGGCTTTAGTTTATTATTTTTTTAGTTTATTATTTTTCGATTCTTACTGGGAAACATTTATCTGTCGAGACGTGGTTGCCACAGTTTACGCACAAGCATGTATCGCAGAGTATAGAACCTGTGACATTAGGGCCACTACATTTACCACAAACGGGGTCCAGGACGCAGTAGTTTTTTGAGTGCCCAAAAATTTGGGACCTTTGACATTGCATTGCATCTACCAAGTTGAGTTAGTTTTCGAGACTCTGATATGTTTGAACTCTGCTTGAGGATGACAAAACCAGATTTTGCCTAGTTTTATAGTTTATTGTTGCTTCGTTATCATCCTCGTTAACCTTAATGTTCTTCCAGTCAGTCTTTTTGGGGCAGTATATGTTGAGGACCTCAAAGCCGTTGTTTGTAAACACCTTTTCTATTTGTGATTTCGGTACGTTCGAATGGATTCTTTTGAGTACTACTCTGAAGGCCTTGTCTTCTTTTAGCTGATGATGCCAAAATTGGCAGTTATGTGTTGTCAATGTTCTTACAGCTGCCCGACGTCAGAGTTGGTTGTGTATATTCTGGAAACAACAAATTTTGGAAGTGCGAATGTTGTAATTGGATGAGCTGATGCTAAGGTCAAGAGCTTTTTTCAATAAGACTGGGTCGCTTACACTTGGTACACAAATAGCAGGGATCTTTTTAGATTTTGAAGATTGGAGATTTGAAGACCATTTCCAACAAGGGCATCTGTATAACTATTGGTGGAGTCAGCATCCTCCAGCTCTTGTTCCATTTGTTTGGCTTCAGCAGCCAGAATTGTGAATCGGTTGTTACCCAATGCCTTAACAGTAGAATTGTCGGGCAAAATTACGTCCAGGTCGGACGATAACTATGGAAGATTTATAGTAGCACCTTACACCAATACAGAAGTGTATGTATTCACAAATTGCACGCGTATACAGACAAAGTGTATGTATGTGTGCACGTACTGATTGTTTGTGTGTCAAAAAATTTGTAAATGTTGATAAATAAGAAAGGTACATGGTACCTGGTTGTCGAGAAATGTCGACTACAGCGTTTCAACTTGTTTTTATTGTTATATTACACTATTTCCACGATATTTTGCATCTATAATTTTCTAACAATTTAACCCGGTATATAAATTTAAAAAGAATTAAGCTTTATTTTTCCAGTCACAAGATCCGTAAATGGTTACGACTATTAAGTAATTTTTTAAAGACTGATGGAGGTAGCACCTCGATTTGGACATTTGCATTACTATTTCCTCTAATTAAAGAATAATTATTTTGGTTAACAATCGTTTCGAATTTGGAAGAAGTAGTCAATGGGCCAATTTAATAGTATTGATATGTCGTATTCAATGGTATTTGACATTTAAACAGTTGTGCCAAAATAAAATCAAAACGAGGCACGATATAATCAGATTGTTCTGGATACCAAAAGGCAGGCTTATTGTGTTGGTAATTTTTTTAACATTTGTTTGTTTAAAAATAAAATAAGTATATCTATACGTGTGTATATATATATTTGTTGGTTATTTACCAAAAGAAACTCGAATGACACTAATGCTCACTCATCAATTGAAACTAATGACAATAAACATAAATATTAATACATTATAGGGAATAAAAATCATTCCTAAATCTGGGAAAATAAAGATAAATTTGTTTTTTTCAATAAATATATTATTTCTTATCAATAAACCACTTGTATATTAAATTTACTTTAAATGAATTATATAATAGTTTATTGATATTTAATAATTTATATAATTATGATTTAAATAATTAACATGCTGAAACAGCTTTACTCTTTAATATTATTATATTTAATGAAAGTATAGGAATGCTTTTTGCATTATTATAAAATGTGAAATTAGTGTTCATAAATATATAAATATATGATAAAATAAAAAACAATTGATATTAAATACTTAGTAAGAACAAGACAATAAATACTCATATATACACAAATATATACATATACATAAACCATTTAAAAAAATTGAGGTATATATTATCATATATATACACTTCTATAAATTATAATATAATATACCTATAATATAATATAATGAGTTAAATTCAAAATGTAATAATAAAAATCACATCAATGAAAGAAATAAATAGAAAATGTTAACATTTAATGACTAAATTTTTTATTTTAAGTGCAATAATCTAAGCCTTCTTAGTGGCTAGATAAGTGACATAATCGTAAGTCTTAAGAATTTCGTGTGACCGTGTGTTATTACCCTGTTTCGTGTGTTATTACCCTGTTTTTATCGAAAAAAATTCTGAGCATGATGATGAGGTTGATGGCTGCGTGAGCATGTATGTATGTAAAGATGATAAGATTTAATGTTTATTGATTAACCTTAGCGGTGGTATAGGAACAATAATTTTCGCGTACAAAAGATCAAAATAATCGCGGAAAATAACGGCGGTTTACTGCTGTTAATGTCTATACGGCTGCTGCTGTCGACTGCTGGCTTCAAACGGCGGGCGAAGACTGCCGCGATCGCTGATGTTCTGCTTCTCCTCTGCGCTGCAGTTACTGTGTTTCCCGGCTGATCATATTCTTGCTCGCTGATGTTCGGCTTCTCTTCCGCGCTGGTGTTTCCCGGCTGATCATATACTGCTTTACATTCAGCCCTCCTGATCCTCTTCATCTGTCCCAGATGACAAAAGATCTTCATTTTCGGCTACAAATCTCCACAGCTTGATGTTATCGCAGCTAGTTGCTGTGATATTTGGGCCCTCCACATGGTATTCGCTCGCAGCTTTGGGCTTTTTGTCGAAATTGCGTTTATAGACCTGCTGCGCCTGCTTTTTGGCTTCTATACGCAATTTTTGACGATCTTCATCGAATCGGGTGACCATCTCTTCGTTCAGCATCTTCAGTAGGTTGTCATCAGGTTGGTTGATCATCTTTACGCCAAACAAAACTTCGAATGGCGACGACTTCAGTGCTTCATGTACCTGTGAATTTAAAACTTTCTGAACTTGAGGCACATATTTGTACCATTTACTGGGTTCGGCTGTTGACACTTTGGAAATAATCGCCAGGATTGAACGGTTGACTCGTTCAACTTGCCCATTTCCGCGGGCTACACCAGTCGTAGTCCACACATGTTCGACCTTGTTCTGTTCCAGGAACTCTTCAAATAAGCTAGAAGTGAAAGCCACACCCCTATCGCTTATTATGCGTCTGGGGAATCCAAACACATTTGTCCAGTCATTCAGCATTTTAACCACTTCTTCTGCGCCGGTTGACTTTGTAGGGAAAAGCCACACAAATTTTGAAAATGCATCTAGGATGTATTTATATTGCTTGGATGACGAATTCAAGGGACCAAGGTGATCGACGTGCAGCGTACATAGTGGTGTATCTCCTTTGTCAATGTAGTTTAAAAAACCTTCTTGCTTGCCAAGTTTCTTGCTGTGAATGATACACTTGATGCAATTAGTAATAACCTTGGTTACCTTGCTTTCGAGATGCGGTATCCAAAATTTCTGCTGGACAGCGTGCATTGTTTTTCTCGTTGACATGTGGCCGGCTTCGTGTGAGCTCTGAATTATCTCACGTTCCATTAATTAATTCCATTAATTTCGGAACTACCAGTATGTCGTTGCCGTCCACCACTTTAAACAAGAGATCGCCTTTCATTTTAAAGTCTTCAAACTGACGTTCCTTTAGGATTTCGATAACCGCTTTGATATAATTGTCCTTTTGTTGAGACTGCTTTACTCTGGCTGAAACTTCTGTCGTGATTATCATGCATATCTGTGGGTAGCGGCTGAGGGTATCCACATGTTTCATCTTTTCGGCTGGGCGATGCTCTGACTCAAATGTGAAATACTGCATATAGAGAATGCACGGTCCTACTTCTCTCGGTATGTCCTGCTTCATAGTGGTGTGTTTGAAGGCAACACAGTCCGCAACCAGCTTGAATTTTACACCCAGCAAATAATGACGGTATTTCTTCATAGCTAAGTAAGCTGTCTTTACTTCAAGATAGTAGCTGTGTCGTTTGGATTCTGCTTCCGATGTCTTCTTACTCCAAAAGGAAATCGGATGTAATTGACCATTAATCAGCTGCAGCAGAACGGCTCCAAATCCATCTTTGGACGCATCCGTATGTAATTCAATTGGCAGGTCACGGGCGTAAATCTGCAATACGGCGGATAAACACTGCTTCAGTTGTTCAAACGCTTGTTGCTCAGCTAGACCAACTTTGAACTCTGCATCCTTTTTCAGCAGATTGGTGAGAGGCCTAGCAATTTGGGCATACCCCTTGATAAACTATCTGAAGCCAGTAAGACCTAGAAATGATTGTAAAGTCTTTATATTTTTTGGGGTTGGAAATCGGCGCACGGCTGCTGTCTTCTCTTTTCCAGGCCATATTTTGGAGTCTTCAATAGTGTGACCAAGGAAATCGATACGATTCTGTAAAAACCTGCATTTCTTCCATTTGACTTTAAGACCATACTGCTTAATTATTTCCACGACCATCTTAGTCTTCCACATACATTTTTCAGGCGACTCGGCATAGATAATAATGTCGTCAACGTATATTTGCATTATATCGGCATTAATTAATTCTTGAAAGATGTGGTTAACAAACCTTATAAACGCAGATGGGTAATTTTTAAGTCCAAAGGGCGCTCTGTTGAATTCAAACAGCCCTTCTCTGGTTACGAATGCTGTATACGGCTTGCTCTGCTCTTCGATCGGCACGTGTAGAAAACCATTTTCTAAGTACATAATAGTGAACCATTTCGCCGCTTGTAATTTTTCAGTTAATTCTTCTATCAGATGCACAGGAAAACAGTCTACTAGAACCATGCTGTTAAGTTTTCTGTAGTCGATGCACACTCGTAAGGTTTCGTCTTTCTTTTTTACTGCGACTACTCTGCTGGCTATATTTGAAGTTGACTTTCGCACCACATCCTGTTCAATCCAGACATCGACCAGCTTCTTGACTGCTTCTGCTTCTTCATGGGCCAATCGTGCGGGTGGAAAATGGAATGGCTGCATCACCCCATCTGGCACTATCTTAAGTTGGATTGGACATTTCTTTATTTTCTGCGAAGAATCTTCACTGCTGCTTTCGATCTTTACTACAGCTTTGCGGTATTGCGGCGGAGCTGTGAACTCAGGATCTTTATTAATGTTATAAACAAAAGCATACTCATCGTTTGGTTCTTCATTTGTGTCAGCTCCCAAAAATGTAATCCCTTTTTTATCAACAACCATTCGAAATTTGCTGATAAAATCATGACCCAGTAAGGCGTCGCAATCTATTTTGTTGCTGTCCACAACCAGGAACTCCTGTTCATCCTCCAGCTGATCGACCATTACTCGCGTCTTGAAACATCCAATGGGCTGTGTTTTTATATTGCCAAGGCCGCGCAATTTGGGCACCGTGTTCTGCATTTGTATGCCCTTCAGCTTTTTGATTATGTTGTCTTTGATCAGAGACACATCTGATCCAGTATCCACAAGACAATTAACTAGGACTCCATTTATTTTAATCGGCTTTTGTCGGAAATAACTCTCATTTGAGATTTTACGACTTTACTAGGGCACTTTATGGACATGTTACCCTTTTCATTGCAAGTGAAACATTTCGTTTCTTCAGTGCAATCTTTCCTTTAGTGATCGGCCGACCCGCAGTTGTAACAATGTATTTTCTTAGGCACTTGTTTACTGCCAGCGTTTGGTTTCGATTTTTCCTTTTCGGCTGGAAATATACAGTGGCTCGAAGCTTATTTCGTGCAAGAACAAAATAAAATTTTAAATCAACATTGCAGCCAAAATAGAAAAGATATCAAAAAAATTTAAACGCAGTAATTTGAATAAACTCTTACTAATCTACAAAAACAAAACAACTTTTCATACAATACTAAAAAAACAAGGCACTTCTGGCGTCGAAGCTTATTTCGTGCAAACACTTAAAACTATAATAAAATATAAAATTCTTAAATCTAATATTTGGTTGGGCTTCCCTTTTGTTTTTTAACGTCTTTTAAACGGTTTCCCATTGATTCCACTAATTTTTTGTGGTTTCAACCGGACTTTTCCTCCACTCCTTCAGTAAGGCAATCTTCAGCTCATTTTTGTTGCTTATTTTTCTTTTCCTGATCGCCTGGTCCAAAATCTCCCACAAATTCTCTATTACGTTCAGGTCTGTAGACTGAGCTGGGGTTTTTACTACGTGTGGACAGTTCCAGACCAACCAAAGCTTCACATTGGAAGCAATCTGAATCGGTCCAGTATTCCCAATTTATCAGCGCTATGTGGCAAATTTTCTTTTAAAATGTTTAGATACATTTTAGCATCCATTGTTCGTTCCTTCAATGAAAACTAAGTTTCCGACCCCAGATGCAGCCATACAGGCCCAAACCATAACATGGCCACCGCCATGCTTTACCGTCGCCTTTAGGTGTTTGTTTTCAAGGTCTGTTTTGGGCTTCCTTCACACATAAGTTCGTCCATCCGACCCAAAAATGTTGAATTTGGACTTATTAGCAAAAAATACGTCGTTCCAGAATCCAATATCCTTATTAAAGTGTTCCTTTAAGCGGGTGTCTCTATTTTTTTTATTTATTTATTTACATGGCCGCTAAAATTGTCAACATACCAGATGGTACTATAAAAGCCATCATCCATAGATTTATTTTTAAAAAACCGCGTGGAAAATATGGGCAGAAAAGCGCCAAATAGGATTTTAACCGAAACGGATGAACGCCAAATTATTAGAAAAATAAAAAAAGATCCAAGGATTTCGGCGCCAAAATTAGCCAATGAAATGCAGGACATAATCGGCAAAAAATTTAGCACGGAAACAGTCCGTCGTGTTCTAAGAGAACATAATTTTAATGGCCGAGTTGCTCACAAGAAGCCGTTCATTAATAAAAAAAATAGAGACAGCCGCTTGAAGTTCGCAAAGGAGCACATTACCAAGGATTTAGGATTCTGGAACGACGTTATTTTTGCGGATGAGTCCAAATTTAACATTTTTGGCTGCGACTATGGGCTATATTAGAAACTAATATCCGCAAAAGGCAGATTTCTACCAAAAATGATTTAAAAGTTGCCTCGATGGAGGAGTGGGCCAAGATACCTCCAGAAACCACCAAAAAATTGGTGGAATCGATGCAGAAACGCCTCAAAATGGTCATAGACCTGAAGGGGGGCAATACCAAATATTAAAATATTTATAATCTTTTGTTATTTTTTTAGTTTCATTTATTTTAAGAACTGGGTCAAATAAGCTGTGACATAGAAAACTGCAGTATTTTTCTTTTAAGTTAAATAATAATAAAACCTTTTGTTATTTTAATAAAGTTTAAGCTTCTTGTTATTCCAAATCTGTTTTAGTTTAAAAGTTATTCTCGTTTAAATTCGAGAATGCGAGGTGGGTCAAATAAGCTGTGAGCCACTGTACGTATGTATATTGAGTTTTTCGTACGCGGCAAATTCCAATTTCAGCTGCTTAAATGAAGTACAGCGGTACATTGCACATTTGTAAATATTTTTTATATCAAGCCCATTTACTATGTGTGTTATTGTCGCATCTTCTTCGACTTCTCCCACTGCGGCTATTCTTTTCATTTGAAGCATATATTCATGCAGCGACTCATCTTTCTTCATTTTTCTTTCCTCTAGTTGCTTGGTTATGTCTGCGCTGTTTAGCCTACAGTGAAACTCGCTAACCAACAACGTCTTCATTTCTTCATATTCGCATACACTTTCTGCTTCTAGGAATAATTTTGCTGGACCTATCATTTTGTTGCGCGCTGGTAAATATTTTTGTTTTTCAGTTAGTTCATAAGCTTCTGCAAAAATATAATCGCATTCACTCACTACTTTTTCAAAATTGTCAACGTTGATTTTTGTCTTATTCTCTCTCCGTTCATCCACTTCAATTTTTAAGGTTAGCAACTGTAACATTTGCTCTATCCTTGTCTCCACTGTGTTGCTGCTATGTTCGGTGGTTGCCATGGTGATATTCTGCGTAACTGCACTGGGTGTACCCGTTATTTTTTGCTCTGCGTTTTGTTTTCTTCCCGGCGTGTGTGTGATTTTCGGCATAATTTTTCCTTTGTATCAGCGTTTTGAATTTCTGCGTAACTCAACGGCACAAAGCAAACTGGCGCCCGACAGCTTCGGCGACACGATCCCTCGATAGTATTTTGCAACAAATTCACATCATCAACGACTGATTCACAATTATGATTGTCTTCAACACCTTCTAGATCAGTCTCAATGTCTGCACACTCCAAGGCCAGGTTGAGTTTTTCTGCCTTTTGCGCAGATCGGCGTTCAATGTTTAACCACTCTTATTAAGGCCAGGACGAGCCCCCATGTGTAAAGATAATTAGATTTAATGTTTATTGATTAACCTTAGAGGTGGTATAGAAACAATAATTTTTGCGTACAAAAGATCAAAATAATCGCGGAAAATAACGGCGGTTTACTGCTGTTAATGTCTATACGGCTGCTGCTGTCGACTGCTGGCTTCAAACGGCGGTCGAAGACTGCCGCGATCGCTGATGTTCTGCTTCTCCTCTGCGCTGCAGTTACGGTGTTTCCCGGCTGATCATATTCTTGCTCGCTGATGTTCGGCTTCCGCGCTGCAGTAACGGTGTTTCCCGGCTGATCATATTCTGCTTTACATGTATGTGTAGGCATCGAAGCCATCAGTGCATGCATACATATACTGCGGATTTCTATTTAAAAACTTATTAATGCTTAGGGGCTGTTCTATATCGGCCGCAGTATGTGTATGAGAAACATAAGCCAAAGCAGAAACGGATAAGCGGTGGCTAAAACTTTAACTTCTTAATTTTTTTGTCCGATCGGTGCGCAGAATGGTGAAGGAGGCAGAACTGCGAAAGAAGCCCCTCATCATCGGCTCGGATACAAACGCACATCACACCGTGTGGGGCAGTAACGACGTCAACTGAAGAGACGAGTCCCTGCTAGACTTAGTTTTGAGTAAAAGAAGTCCGCAAGGCCAAAAGAAACCCGTGGCAAACCTTCTGCTCCGATAGAGAGAAGGCATCCGAAACCGCATGGTTAAAAAAGCTACTAGCGGGGAAGAACATAGCCCAAAAGCCCAAAGCCAATTAAGGACTGAAGAGGGTCGATGGACGGAGGACAGCGAAGACGCCGTCAGAACACTTCTGGATTAACACTTTCCAGTTTGCATTGAGACAGCCAATCCATGCAGATCACGCCGCTCAATACACAGCAGGTGGTGCCAGAAGATCTAATCACCCTTAACAATATAATATCGACGGCCACAAATCGCTAGGCCCCAACGAGATCTTCCCAGCCACGCTGCAGAAGGTCAAAACGAAGTTCTCGCCATGGTTGGAAGACATATTTATCGGGTGATTGAGGTACAGCCATCTGCCAGGGACTTGGAGAACGGCTATAATGGCATTTTTGGCTAAAGCAGGCATATGCTCTCATGTCCTTCCTAAGGACTACAGGCGAATAAGCTTATTCACCTAAAAACACTATCAATCACCCTAAAAACACTAGAAAAGCTGTTGGAACTCCACATCAAAACCGCAACACGCACGCTGTGGAAACACCGCTACACTCACTGGTAGCAGCAATAAAGAAAGCACTGCTCAATCGAGATTATGTGCTAGGCGCATTCCTAGACATATCCGGAGCATTCAACAACGTGTCAATGGAAAAAATAATGCAGAGCCTAAGAGCCGCATTACCCCAAGGGTCCATAAACACCCGACACTAAAATCTGCAGAGCTGCAGACGGATACAGGTGGAATGTATCCATAACCATGGAGGCGAAAAAGGGACCGAAAAGGGACCCAAGGACCGAATAAAGTACCTGGGAACGATCGTTGACAGCAAGCTGAGTTGGAAGCCAAATGTGGAGGAAAGGGCTAAAAAGGCAATGTGCATCTCAGAAGATCCTGGGAGTACATGGTAATTTTAACACATATCCTGTAGCCTTTTTTTATTCAAAAAGAAAAGAAGGAAAGGGAGTCCAGTTAGCCAAAAATAGCATAAGGGAACTCAATTTCGGCCCGTGAGTCCGGGGGCAAAGGTGCTGAATTTTTACGACGTTCATAGCGAAGCGGCCAGCGCTGCAGACAGGCTGGAAATGAAGCGTTGAGGGAGAAGTGAGTAAGAGAGACATAGCCAGCGTTGCTGCGAGTCGAACTTCTTAAAGCCGCTGTACCGTAGCCCGGCCGAATTTTATAGAAGTCCCTCTTTAGGCTCATCCGAGCTGCATCTCGAAAAGTAGAATGCAAATTAGCAAAATAATTCAAAGTCATGCTAGAGAAAAATAGCCTTTATTCGGAAGAAATCCAAAAACGCACAAAGTCGCAAACATGAACTTCATTCAAACAATCTAATCTGATGTGAATAAAAATCTTTTGCACAATTGTACCAGAAATTAAGTGCCACGCATAATAGTTCAATAAGCGACGAACAAAAGAAGAAGCACAGTAATCCAAAGAAACGGATTCTACTCATACTTTTGAACCCGTGATAGCGAGCAACTCGGCTCTACTGTCCGCTCTTCTTATCTCGACGAAGTCAACGAATGCCCTTAAAAATCGGGCTTTAGCGCAAAAAATGTAATCAACATTCTCAACAAAAACGAGAATCTGAAAACACTCTTTAAGGTCGAGCTCGAGCCCAGATCCTTGAAAAACAAGTAGAAACGCTGTAGTCAAGATTTCTCGACAACGAAATACTATATATCACTTGGTGATACAGGTGCTCCTAGCCCAACAGTCCAAATAATCTATGCACGGTCTACGAATAAAAATATGGAATGGCAATGGCATAGACTTGAATTAACTCAATTCATCTCATACTACTGGTGGAAATATACCTGACAAGTTTTAACTTTTAAATAAGAGCTTTAACATTCTTCCGCACATATCATCCCGAAGGCAAGGCCCACGGTTGAACTAACTGGGTTTAATACAAAAAGTACGTGAGTTCACATAAAGAACTCGACCTGCAGCTTAATATTTAATCAAACATCGACTCCACCACAAATGCTTTGGAAGACATACATAGTCGTTGCAGCAGCCAAAATAAAAACACCACAACAAAATGACGTAAAATTCCTTTTGGAGGCGATCGAGCTTCTGAAGCGAACAGACGTGCCTCCGTGTGTGCTCCGTGTGAGAACCGTATAAAACCGCAAAAACCTTACCGACAGAGACGGAATTTAGTGTCCCCCGCGTGGGAGCCTAAATACAATCAAGTGCAAAGACAGTGACAATCATAGTTTGGTAAAAAATCGTAACTTTCTGTGCTCAAAAATAACCACGTGCGTGGTAAATTACCAAGCTTATTAAAACTTTCAAGCTTAAAGCTTTCAAGCTTCAAGCTTTAAATAAAGACACGAAGAACTTAAAAAGCTCTCCAAAATTTGGTACGCTTGGCGCAGCTTTTAGTCATGAACTGGCAATCCCAGCCGCCGCCTAGGAAAAAGGCCAGTATCACAATCTTCGGCGACGACTCCAGCGATTCCAGCGATTTCGGCGAGATAAAAAGGAAGAAGGCAAATAAGGCCAAGGCAGACGAGAAACCCACCACAAGCGGTGCTGCTCAAGCCAAAATGGCTAAGGCCAAAAAATCCCCCAATCTTGGGGACAACTCCTTTGCTCTCCTTTCATCAGACGATGACAGTGATTGTGAGGACGAGGCAGTGATCGGCTCCAGCGGGAGCGAAATGGACGTTGATCGAGCAGCTGGCAATACTAGAAAGAAGAAGGTAGCCAAAAAGTCGCCCAAAACCATCAAGCCCCCACCAATCTTTATCCCTGATGTCAACAATATAGCGGCGCTGATCTCAACCATCGAATCCATCGTTGGTAAGGAAAAAGATTTTTCATACAAGGCCGCCAGGGACAATCAAGTAAGAGTTATGATGCCAGACAAGGAGTCGTACTCGGCACTAAAGGCCAAGCTGGATGACGCAGATATGAGGTATTACACGTTCCAGCCTAAGGAGGAGAGGGCTTACAAAATTGTCGTCAAGGGACTCCACCAGTCGACGGATGTCGACGACATTAAGGAAGACCTCCGACGACAAGGGCACGTAGTGAGAAATGTGCACAACCCCATTGGGCACATCAGTAAGGCACCGCTGCCCATCTTCTTCATTAACCTAGAGCCGGCCAGCAACAATAAGGAGGTTTTCAGTGTGAAGCGGCTATGCCGGTCGGTGGTCACGGTGGAACCCCCGCGTAAATTTGATGACATCCCGCAGTGCTATCGTTGCCAAGGCTTTGGGCATAGTCAGAGGTACTGCAAACTACAGCACCGATGCGTTAAGTGCGGTAAGCTTCATAGCACAAGCGAGTGCAAAAAGGCCCGGGAGGAAGCGGCCAAATGCGCTCATTGCCTCGGAGCCTACCCTGCCTCCTACAAAGGCTGCCCAGCCTATAAAAAAATGAAGGCCAGTATGGCACCAAAGGCATCGCGCCCAGTTCAACCACGNTGTTTGCGCAAGCTCCCGTGTGTTAAAGAGTTCTTTTGTTAGACTTCCGAGGCTATCTGAGCCAATATATATCAATATATGTAAACCCAAATTATAAGTATTAGGCATAGCATGCACCTCTTAGGTTAAGTCACAAATTTCCCATCTGTATAGCTCATAAGTGGAAACTCTAAAAGAGTATGGATGATATAGAATAGGAGCGTAGCTTTAAGAACATGAATTGAATAGGGTAGGAGCTTAGGTGTAAGAATAGGATAAGAATAGTCTATAAACGCGAATTAGCTAAAGATTTTCCCATTCCCATGCATATGCATGTAGCTTAAGCCAACAGCCTCACCTCATCTCGTCATCTTGGGCCCACGATGGATGCAGAAAATCAGAAAAGCAGAGTGAGTACAGAAAAGTAATGAAAACAAAGAAAATGAATGGGAAAATCGCGACAGGTTATCAACTAGTATTTAATTAATCGTTTAAGATCACTGTTGTTTATGGAGTAAGATTATCTGATTATCTGATTATATGATTATAACGATATGAATCCCAGATAGATTATTTTTGTCTCTAGAGCACCTCGGCTCTGATCATGGCTAGGAGAAATGGGTAGACCGCCTCATTT
>JAJJHQ010011280.1:1086605-1108943 GCA_021223825.1 Drosophila ironensis
AAAAAAAAAAAAAAAATTCCTTTTGGATGGCTCACCAGATCGAGACGATCATCCCGATAAGAAATTCCTGAGGAAGCTGGTCGCTCTGCGACGAAGATAGAGCTGAAACATTTGCCGCACATCTTCGAAGAGACCTTCAACCAAACCCTGCCTCAAACTCATTTGTCCTGTCACCAATTAACTGTAATAATAATCCGTTTGCGAAACGCCGCTGGAATTGCCGCTGCTGGAAACTTGGACACTTACTCCTATTGCAGACCCGGCCAACATCCATTCAAACAGGTTTACCCTACGAGCCGGACTATCCAAGATAAGTCCATATATCCAGGCGAAGCAGCACACAAAAATATTTACAATATACCATAACCCGATATTTGTGTGATTATACTTTCAATTATACAATATTTTTAATGCACAAAAGCTCCCAATATAATTGTTTTCGATCTGCCAAATAAACAGGCCTCCTCTTCACGGCACTGTTGTTGGCTCTGATTATATTATTTAATATATTTCTCATTGTTCCGGGCGGAGGCTGGTGGGGGGCAGCGGCCGGAGCGGGATAAGCAGTGGTCGGTTCTCGGGAGAGTGGTCGGCAGTTGCAGCGCTGTCTGGGCCCGGGCGTGGGGTGCAGTCCTGCGGCGAGTTGTGTTCCAGCGGCGGGTTGCTCCAGCGGCGTGGGATTCGTCGGGTGGACGCGGGCTCCCTCGGAGGTTGCGGGCGCGGCACTGTGTTGCTGGATGGAGCCGGCGTCTTGTTGCCGGCGAGTGGGTGCGTTCTGGGTTTCTGGGCGATCGCGGTGGCGCGCGGAGACGGTTGTGGCACTCAGATGCACGGGGAGGGGGTCGCAGTCGGATGCGCGGTGTAGGGGTCGCAGTCGGATGCGTTTGTAGGGGTCGCAGTCGGATGCGTTGGTTTTTCCCGGGATTTGCGTTGTTGCCGTCTCTATGCGCTCGCGATCACATATATATATATAGTGACCTTTTACTTTTTCATGGGAGAGGCCCTATTTTTCCCGGCCTTGCCAGGTCCGAAATTCATCGGCAGAGCGGCTGTTAAGGCGAACTTAACAGTCCGCCCTAACAGCACGGGGAGGAGCGCTGGAGCACCGATAGGTACCAGTTGGTGTGAACATCCTCCCCCCCCTTGCACGGAGTGCAAGACTCATTCATGGCAGACCCCCGACACAGTCCACCCGAACACGGTGGATTGTACGATCGGGAGGCCGCTACCGAGGTTGAGGAACCCTGGCTTGATGATCTGCGGGTACAGATCCGCTCCCAAGACCAGGGACACGGTAGACGGCCGATGGAACCGGGGGTTTGCCAACCTGATGCTGTCGAACCGGGCCCGGGCCTCGTCCCCGAGCGCCCGGGTGGGCGTGCGGATCAGCAGCTCGTCCTGCACCTTGAGCAGCGCATCTAGATCCCTCTCGCTCGTCACCGACCGCAGGGACGCCGATACGACCTCGCCGCCGCCCACTGCTGTGGACCGGAGACCGAACGCCCTGGCCAGAGACGCGTCGATGCAGCTGACGGGAACGCAGGGGTCGATCAGCTCCACGGTGGTGAAACGCTGTCGTCCGGAGTCCACCACTACGTCGGCCGTCGGGAGGATGTGCAGGCGTCCATGCTCCAGGATCGCCTCCAGCGACGGCCCCGTCGCCTGGGGTTGGGAAAGGTGCCGCGACGCGATGTGAGCCCGTGGGACCTGTTGCATCGCCGGCGCCCTGGATCGTGGCGGCCCTGATGCAGCTCGGGCCCGTGGGGTTGACTGCATCGCCGAAGGAGGTGGCCGCCGAAGGAGGTGGCCGCCGGTCAGGGAGCGGCTCCTCGCGCGAAGGCCGGACCCCTTGGGATGACCCTTGCGACGCTGATCGTGCTCGTGGAGCCGATCGCCGTGGGGTCGTTGGAGGTCGCGTGGCATGAGTCCCGGACGCCGCCCAAGCCCTTCGCGCCGCCGCCCTTCGTGACGTTGATCGGGTCCTGGTGGTCGCCGGCCTCGGCGTTGCTGGAGGTCTCGACGCAGGCGGCCCGGACGCAGCCCGAGCCCTTCGCGACGCTGTCTCCCGCGACGCTGTCTCCCGCGACGCTGTCTCCCGCGACGCTGGTCGGGTCCGTGGTCTCGATGCGGGCGTGGACGGTGAGGGCGACCGCTGCGTCCTCTGGCCTCGTGTGGGGAGCGGCTCCCCGCGTTGATGCAGCAGCGTGTGGTGCTGCCCGCCGCAGACTCTGCAGCGGCCTCCACTCGGGCACACGTCCGTCGCGTGCTCGTGCGCCAAGCAGCTGGGGCAGTACCCATTGATGAGGGCTGCCCGGAGCCGCTTCGCCGCATCGAGCCGCAGAAACCGGCCGCATGACCGGAGCCGATGGATGCCCCGACAGACGCGGCACCGGTAGGACTGTGTCCCTCGAACACATCTGTCGGCAGCGGCGATGCGACTCCTGGCAGCCCGGTCGGTCCTGGTGGCCCGATCGTCGTCGACAGCCCGACGGGTCCTGGAGGGACGGCCATTGCGCGCTCGTGGGGCCATGTGGGCACAAGATCTGCGGTGAGGATAGTTGGTTAATTCGTATACTTGCAAGGGACGATGGACAAACACATAACGGAGAAGGGGATGGCGTCAGTTGCTTGGGGGTAGCAACACGAGCTTGGCCACCGGCCTTCGGATCTGGCCCCTGGACGTGTGCAAGTCGACGACCCGGACCAGGCCGTCGTCGCCGGGATACGTCTTCACGACGCGCCCTAGTCGCCACTCGTGTGTCGGCAGGTTATCCTCCCGAATGACGACCAGGTCGTCCGCTTGGCGGGATAGGAGGGTCGAGAGTTCCTCGAAGGTGTATTTATAAGGCGATGTGGCCTTATAAAACAGCGTCTTGAAGCTGCGGACCCCTGCTTCCCACAGGCCCCCCATGTGCGGAGCCCTCGGTGGGTTAAAATGCCAAGCTAGCTCGTGCTGGCTGAACTGTGTCACGAGCCTGGACTTCGCGGCCTGTAGGTAATCCCTGGAAATTCCGTTGGCGGCGCCGACAAACGTCTTACCGTTGTCGGAAATCATCTGGCGCGGACATCCACGCCGCGCAACGAAACGGGAAAAGGCGGCGAGAAACTTGTCCGTGGTTAAATCGGACGTGGCCTCCAAGTGGATGGCCCGGGTGCTGAAGCACACGAACACGCACACATAGCCCTTCGTTATCAGGCAGGCCCGGCCGGTGTAGTTCTTTATATCAAAAGGGCCAGCAAAGTCCACGCCGGTGTGCGTGAACGGCCGCGAGAAGGTCACTCGCTCGACGGGCAGGGCCCCCATCAACTGGGTCTGAGTGCGTTTCCGGTAGATAACGCAAACCCGACAGGCGTGAATAACGCTTTTCACGAGGGTCCTTAGCCGAGGCACCCAAAAACGGGCCCGGACCAGGCGGGTCACCAACTGGTTCCCGCCATGGAGAGAGGTCTGGTGCGTCGATCGGACGAGCATCCTCGTGAAGTTGCTGTTGTAATGAAGGAGGATCGGGTGCCTCTCGTCGTAACTCAACGACTCCGAGGCGCGAATGCGGCCACAGGCTCGCAGCACGCCGTGAGGATCCAGGAATGGATTGAGGCTGCTGAGGGAGCTGGATGCAGGAAGCGCCCGTCCATTGACCAGGCAGGCATATTCGTCGGGGTACCCGCGCCTTTGGGCGCACCGAATTAGCCGCTGCTCGGCCTGCTTTAGCTCTTCGGAGTCTAGTTCCGTGGAGACTTGACACCCCGGTTTTCGACAGCGCCGGATGAAGCGACTCACGAATGCCGTCACCCGGATCGCGCGGGAGAGGTTGGAGAACCGCTCCGACAGGTCGCCCGTTCCTCCAGCTGCGTCTCGGGCATCGGCGACATCGGCCATGATTCTGCGGAGTCGGCCAGCCAGGCGGGGCCCTTCCACCAGAGGTCGCTTTGAATAAGTTCCCCGGCGAAGAGCCCCCGGCTGGCCAGGTCGGCCGGATTGTGCTCCGACTGGACATGACGCCACGTAGCTGCCACCGAGCACTGAGTAATTCGAGTCACTCGGTTGGCGACGAAGGTCGCCCAGGTGCACGGAGGCTTCCGGAGCCAGGCCAACACAATGGTCGAATCCGTCCAGCAGCCGTGGTACTGGAGCAGGGACTTGGGATGGAACCGGATCCATCGGGGGATGCGGATCCCAACCAGGCGCATGTGGTCTTCTTCAATGGCTCGCCACTTCTCGGCCAGCGGGGGGGGTAGTGGTTCATCCCACCCGAGGGACTGGAGCCAGATTTCCTGCATGAAAATCTTTGCTCGCAGCACATAAGGCGCGAGCCATCCGGCGGGATCGAACAACTTGGCTATCTGGGACAGGACCGCGCGTTTGGTCGGAGACCCATCAAGTCTTATGCAGGACGGCGCAAAGAAGAACTCGTCAGAGTTGGCCTGCCACTTGACGCCCAAGGTCTTTGCGACGCTAGCCTCGTCGAACTCGAGGAACTCCGCGCGCAGCCTTTGATCCCGTGGCACCCCGTTCAGCACCTCCCTGTCATTGGAGGTCCACTTCCGAAGGGGAAACCCAGCCGTTGCGAGGCCTTCCTGCAACTGGCGGATAGCCAACTGGGCGCCCTTGAGTGTGTGTGCCCCCGCCAATACGTCGTCTACGTACATGTGGCGTTGCAGTATCTCGCTGGCTCGGGGATACGTGCTCTGGATGTCCTCGGACAGCTGCTGTAGTACCCGAAGGGCTAGGAATGGGGCACAGTTGACGCCGAAGGTCACCGTCAGGAGCTCGTAGTCCTTAACGTGCCCTGTTCGATCGCGGAACAAGATGCGTTGAAACCGCGTATGCGACGGGTCAAGGCGAATCTGGCGATACATCTTGGTGATGTCTGCATTAAATGCGAAGCGGAAGAAGCGCCATCTCACCATTTGGAGTGTGAGATCTGTCTGAAGGACTGGACCTGCATGAAGGACGTCGTTCAGACTGAGGCCATTCGACGACGGACTGGACGCATTGAATACGACGCGGAGTTGGGTGGTCGTGCTGTCGGGTTTCAGCACGGCGTGATGCGGCAGATAGAAAAATCCTCTATCATCGCTCGCCGGGACCTCACGCATGTGCCCCATGTCGAGGTACTCCTGGATCACCGCGTCGTATTGTTCCTTGAGCGCGGGCTTCTTGGCCAGCCTTGTCTCGTTCCTGACGAGTTGGGCTAGGGCCATGTACCTGGAATGGCCTAGATTCACGTCTTCTGGCTCCTTGAAGGGGAGGCTGACAACAAATCGTCCGTCCTTCCCTCTCCTCGTCGTCTGACGGAAACTCGCCTCGCATTCCGTCTGGGACTCATTTTTGACGTCCGGTAGGTCCTCCACCACCCAAAACTTGGTCAGCAGGGCATCTAAACGGTCAGTCTGGTTGACCGAGACCCTGGTGGTAAAGGCGGATATGACCCTGTCGGTCTCCCGCAAAGGCCCGGAGAGGACCCATCCGAACACTGTCTCTTGGCCCAGCAGAGAGCCACAAATATTGGGACGCGACCCTCCCAACAATATGGACGGATACATGTCCGCTCCGATCAGGATGTCGATCTGAGAGCTTTTGTGGAAAGAGGGATCGGCCAGCTGGATATCCGGCAGCGATCCCAATATTTCAGGGGGCACCGGACGTGATGGAAGCTCACCCGCCAGTTGTGGCAGCACGAAGGCTGACGCTTCAATCTGTAGGCGGGGCTTTAGGGGGGACCCTATCCGGAAATGGCAGAGCTTCTCTGGTCTGGCAGACACTGCCTTATTCAGCCCTGCCACCTGCGCTCGGACTGTCTGGAAAGAAGGCTTGACGATGTTAAATATCCGTTCGGAGATGAACGAGGCCTCTGATCCGGAGTCGATCAGGGCCCTGGCCTTGAAGGTGCACCCCCTGTGGTGTATGTCTACCAAGGCGGTTCCCAGGAGAACCCCGTGTGTGTTCGTAGCCATATAGTTTTGTACGGCAGTAGGGGCAGTGGACTGTATATTCCCGCCTTCCGGATTGGCGGATTCGGGAGGGGCACCCTGATGTAGCAGGGTGTGATGGCGACCCTTACACGTGAAACACGTGTGCAGACTGGTGCAGTTGTGGGCCTGATGTTGCCGCGCAAAACAGTTTATGCACAACTTGTGCTGGCGAATGAGCTGCAAGCGCTCGGGAGCCGACCTCTGCAGGAACTGCCTACATAAAAGGATCGGGTGCGACTCCCGGGGACAGAGCGGGTACCCTTGCGCTTTGACGTTCACCATCGACTCGAACGCGTGGACATTGCGTACAGCCGGTTTAGGTTGCGTCACCACCGAGACACCCGGGTTGAGGTCCTCAATCCCTTTTCACCGTCAACTTCGGATGACGTCCACATTTCGATTCCCTTTTGATCGAGACCTTCTCTTCACACATTCCTTTTTCACCGTCAAATTCCGAGCATTTGTTCACGGTGGTTCTCTTTTCACCGTCAAATTCCGAGCACTTTTTCACGGTGGTTCCCTTTTGCTCGAGACCTTTTCTTCACACATTCCCTTTTCACTGTCAAATTCCGAGCATTTGTTCACGGTGGTTCCCTTTTCACCGTAAAATTCCGAGCACTTAATCCCCTTAATCCCCTGTTGGCGAGACATTCCCAGCTTGTTGTTTTTGGAAGCACACGGAGCAAAAGTTGTCAGGCGCTGCCCATGCCTGCCCTAAAAGGATCATGCAGAGCGTAGTTCGCTCTACAATGTGGTATTTTAGGGTGAAGAAATTGTGAGTAAGTCTGCAGGGCACGGTGAAATTTAACTGGCCGAGTAACTTTGTACAGTCAATTTCACGATGTATTAGTTTTTAATAAATACAACGCCGAGCAGCGTTCTACGGTTAGTGGGGGTGGGTAGGTTAATTAAAATTAGTCTACTATGGGAAGAGGGAAGGTGCTGGTTTGCATCCCAGTTAAGGCCACGAAAAGCTAAAATGAGGAAGTTTTTGTGCACCGATTCAATGCTGTCTTTGTGAACCACATATTGGGGACTCCAGAAGCAAGACCCGCATTCCAGAATCGGACGAACTAAAGATATATATAAAGTTTTAGTAAGCTTTGGGTCATTGAACTCTTTTGATCATCTTTTCACAAATCCCACTACACCCCTGGCTTTGTTAACCATACACGATATATGGTCGGTAAATTTAAGTTTAGGATCTAGGCGGATGCCAAGATCGTCAATAAGCTTTAAACGATCCAGGGCGTCCCCATTTAGGTGATAAGTCGCAAGCATTTAATTACAACGACAGAAGGTCATTGTCTTGCACTTAGAGCCATTAAGTTTTAAAAAGTTAGCAGAGCACCATTCTGGAGATTGGATAAGTCGGATTGTCATTGCGATTGGTAGGAAGCAACGCTATATTGAAAGCAAATTTTCACATCGTCAGCAAACATAAGGACTAAAGAGTTTTTATAGTGAGTTTTATAGTGATCGTTTTTAAACAATGTGAACAAAAGCGGACCGTGGGACACCGGACGTGACGCTGACCACATCGGATAAAGAATTTTTTAATAGGACCAGCCAGGTAACTACGAACCCAACTTAGGAGATCTAAAGGAAAACCTAGCAAATCTTGTTTACATAGGAGCAGGAAATGGTTTACAGAGTCAAATGCCTTGCTGAAGTCGGTATATATGACATCTGTTCGACGATTCTTGTTGAAACCGCTGATTATGAAGGAAGATTGGTGGTAGTAGATCGTCGGCTTATAGAACCGTATTGGTATGGAGATATTACCGATCTACCAAGGTTTTGCAGGTGAGGGGTAATACATTTCTCAAAAAGTTTCGGAATAGCGGATAACTTTGAGATACCTCTTGAGTTTACCGCGTCCGATTTTTTACCTTTTTATACCATGTACCTTAAGGTACAAATGGTATATTAATTAATTTTGTGAAAATGTATGTAACAACCAGAAGGAGACATCTCCGACCCCATTAAGTATATATATTCTTGATCAGCATCAACAGCCGAGTCGACATAGCCATGTCCGCCTGTCTGTCTGTATGTATGAACACCTCGTTCTCGGAGATGGAAAGAGCTAGAGGTCTAATTCTTTTTGCTTTTGGTGTGTTATTATTGCAGGCATAGCAAGTTTATTTGTTTATTATCGCAATTTGCATAAAACTGTATTTTCTTCGACACATTTGCATATAACTTGGACAAAATAAGAGTTAGAGACCTATTTATTTTTTCAATATTTCCGTTTAACTATTGCGCAGATAATGTCATACTTGGATTTTTGCCACACCCATTTCCGCTCTCGTATTTGAAAAAAAATCGATTATCTTCGGAATGGTAAAAGCTAGAGACATAATTTTCTGTCCAAAAGGTCCACTGATCGTCAAACACGTACGTGTTACGTACGGATCGGACAATAAATATAGAAGATATGGCCAATTAAAGTTTTACCCACACCTTCCCTAGGCAACGGCATGCCGCACATGCCTCTTTGACTTCAATTCGCACGTGTATTCATACAGAAGTGTGTGTATGTACGCACAATACATACCGAAGTACATGTATGTGTGCACGTTCTGACATAAAATTGCTTACCTATTTAAAAAATAATAATAAAAAAAAATATTGTATAAAGAGAAGAGGTACATGGTATCTCGTTGTCAAGAAATCTCGACTACACCGTTCCTACTTGTTTATGTTTAAACTTGTTATTTATATTAAAAGTGCTCGTCAAAATACTTATGCCACCACATGAAAATTATTTTAGCCGTATATTCAGGATAAGTACGAAGCTGTGTTCCGTTGCTAGTAGTGTGCCCCGGCCGCGTGTGTGTGCGCGGCCTTCTCTGTTTTGTGTTTAGCGAGTGCTTATACGCCAGCACACAGTGATCGGCATATGCAGCGTCGACGCATGTCCGACTGACGAATTATAGGCTCCCAAAAATTTTCCGTCTCAGCCGCAGCGGGACCCCTATTCACAATTGTTTGCTCAGAGCAAATTCAGTTGTTTTTACTCCCATTTGCGCTCGGTCGACCCCACTGTTCCGTGCAAAAGTGCGTATAAGCAACTCGGCCGCGCAGCCACACAAGTAAATTTCGGTTACCCATTAATCGAATGATCCCCGGGTACAATTTCGGCACAACACACGGCCGAACCAAAACAATTTTAAATCGAACGCTACACCCAAATTTCCCATAGCTATAAATATATTTCCATTGCTTTAAATATATATATAGTGACATATCCACACCCACATCTTCCAATATGTCTAACCCAGATCTAAGTGCATACGATGTATTTCACAAAACTTCATTATTAAGTTCTTGATAATCATATTCACGAACACCCAAATCCTAATGGAAATTTCCACTTATCGAATAACCCAAAACATAAACATAAACTTGAGTTAAGTCCAAACATAAACGGACATAAACTTGCGTTAAGCCCAAAGTCCGAAATCTTTGTCTAAACACACTGAACCCCACAGTCTAAACGGCCAATCAGGCCACAGACAGATTTGATGCCCAAGCAATTCGACTCCTTGAGCCTAGCTGCGACCGTGAGAGCCACTATGCCGCACCAAATGTAAACAGAAACATCGGCTGATGCCGATATAACGCAACCAATTAAAGAGCGCAGCCTAGAGAGCAGCAAAGAGAATTGAATCTCCATACAATCGAGGATCAGCTCTTAAGCCGAGTCGTAATTATTAACTCAGCCCCTCTGGCAGAGTCAGTCTTATTCTTCACCCCCAATTCGTGTGATCAGTAAACTCATTCAAGTGTCTTAATTTAAGTGATATTTAAATAAAATTATATTTTTTGAAAATCCTTAAAGCCGAGTATTTAATTATATATATGTAGGTATATATTAAATAAACAAAAAAAAAATCGAACGATACGCCCAAATTTCCCATTTTAATTTTTGTTCCAATACTCGAATTGTGTTTCCAAACAAATTAATAAACTCTAAAACCAAAGCTTCAAACCTATCCAGAAGAATCAATCGATTCTATCCGCCCACTGATACCCCTCCCTCACGGTCACTCGAACCATCACTCGACCCGTTAAAAGAATCCGGGAGTCCTTTCCGTCCTAACGGGATGCGTACCGTGTTGCCGAAAAAAAAAGAACAGCCTGACCGTCTCGGCCCCGAGTCCGTCCCCTAGACCACACACAAAGAGCGAATCCGCCCTATCAACTCCGAAGGACAAGGCCGAAACGAAGCCAGCGGTTCCCAATTCTGATTCTCCACGAGCTCCTCTCACCCAAGCCGCTCGACCGAGCATTCGTGTTCCAACGGTCCAAACCCGATCCGGTTCAAAAATGTCCCAATCCCAAGTAAAAACGGCCCTGCTCAAGTACATCGTGGTCACAGACCGCCTGAGCCATTTCGAGGCTCGGATCAACCGAAGTCGGCCTGACGGGTGCGGCTGACTCAGATGAGGTCTCTCTGGGATAAGGTAGAGCAGGATTTCAAAGCCTGTTCGGCCGTTGTCGCCAGCGAGGGGGACACCGAAGCTATGGCAACGGTACAGGTACAAGGTACGACTATTGCTACTCAGTATTCGAACGCTGCTCCGCGGAGCTCGACGAGCGTATTGAGATTGCATCCCCTCCCGCACACCAGCCAGCCACAGCGATGATTTCTGGGGGGTGTAGGCTGCCTCCATGCGACACTGAGGTCTTCCAGGGGGATTATACCCAGTGGCCCACGTTCCGTGATCTCTTCACGGCAATCTACCGCAACAAGCCGCGGCTAACAAAGGTGGAATAGCTATTCCATCTCAACGCCAAGACTACGGGTGAGTCACCAACGACGGATTTCAAGCCGCTTGGGCCGAGCAGACGCTACGATTCGAAAATCGTCGATTGTTGGTCAACGGCCAAATCAAACAGCTCTTCGGCTTGAAGCCGATCACGCACGAGTCTGGGGACTCAATTAAAAAGTTACATAGAACAGTCCATGGGCGTCCATGGACGCCGCGGCGTTAAGGTTCTTCCAAATCAACACGGATAGCTGGGACTGCCTCTTGGTGTTTTTCCTCTCGGTTGCCAAAACTCACCTTATCCTTATGGGAGCAGTGTTCGCAATGTTTACTCATTCGAGTCAAGGGTCAACGTCAAGGCTCAAGGGTGCCCTCTCTGTCCAAGGCAGACGCACCCGATCCGTCTATGTCGGCAATTCCTGCAGAGGTCGGTTCCCGACCGATTGCAGCTTATTCGACAACACAAGTTGTGCTCGATCTGTTTTGCGCGGCAACACCAAGCCCAAAACTGCACCAGCCTTCTCAACTGCTTTACATGCAGGGGTTGCCATCATACCCTGCTACATCAGGGTGCCCCTCCTGAGTCCGCCAATCCAAAAGCCTCGGGTGTAACCGATAAAATATATTCCACTGCTGTGCAGAATTACCTGGCGACGATTACCCACGGTGCTCTCCTGGGAACGGCACTCGTAAACATTCACCACAGGGGATGAGAGAGGCATCTCAACATTGGGGCTCACCCAATTAGACGCTTTTGAAGAGTCTGCGCCAATGATTTTTTTCAAATGGCTTACATTCCTGGTGCACGACTTACCACCACCAGCAATTTGAACAACATTTCCCTCTCGGTTAGTTACTTCATATGTGGTCGTATCGAATGTTGGCGTCAGCTTATGCGGGAATACAACGTTCTTTAGGCGGACTTTGTCACCCACTTTCATATCGATTACTCCCGCTTTCCTAGCGTTGTCTGCTAACTCTTTCCCTTTCTCTTTTCTCCAGATGTCCCTGTCTTTCTCTTCTGAAGCAACCGTTTCGCCAACGAGATCCTGTATGCCAGGAATTTTGTCCCTTATTACCAAAGCTCGGAAATAACAGTTGACCGTTTGTCGTGTTGAGGTCTGCTCACTAACAAGACCGAAAAAGGCTATGCTCGTGTGCTCTCGCTTTTATTATTTACAGAACTTTTCGTTGCTCTTTGTTTTGGTTGTCGGTTAATTGTTCTCAGTGGCAGGGTTCTTGTTATGCTAACTCATCAACTGAACGCTCGCTCAATGATGGTCAGCAGAAGAGCGAAAAAAACAAAAAGCTCATTGTAAATGGTCATTTGTCTTTACTACCTTTTTAATAACGTTTAGCAACAAATCTAGCATATTTATGCATCTTAAATCAAAAATAAATTAGAACATATTTTTTGCAATGTTAGTTTAGTACAAGTGTGAGTTTTTGACATGGACAAAAGACTTATATTTTCTTCGCTCGTTGCAAACCACTCAGCGAATGAGCAGAGCAAAAAGAAAGCAGGAAATTTGTTTTTGGTTGAGCACACGAGACAATGGTGAACGGTTCTTGTAAATGCACAAAAGCTCAATAGCTCTAGTGCAATGACTTTTAAAATAGCTGCACGTACCTATTGTGCTCTTTTTTCAGCATCAACAGCCGAGTCGATATAGCCGTGTCCGTCTGTCTGTCAGTCTGTCTGTATGAACACGTCTTTCTCGGAGATGGTAAGAGCTAGAGATTTAGAAAATGGATGTTTCCATAATGTTAAAATCTAGAGACATAATTTTCAGTCCGGTAAGTCCGCTGATCGTCAAACACGTTTTGCCCACCCCATCCCACGGCCACGGCAAGAGAGGTACATGGTACGAGTATCTCGTTTTCGAGAAATCTCGACTGTAGCGTATCTATTTGTTTTTTAAGCCGCTCCCTCCTCGCACTCATCCACATATCGCGATTACAATGGATGAGCCAATATCTATAAATGCTGCGAAAATCCGGCGGTTACGATCACCTCTCCGCTAGTGGCGAAAATATGTCGCACATTCAATTTACTCTATAGAGCCAATTCCGAATATTGCTTACGTCCGCAAACAGGTGGAAACTGAGAAAGTCGACTATAATAGTTCTTACTTTTTTAATGTTGCTGTTGGACTAAAGTACGCATCTGGTAACAAATACACAATTTATAGGAGTAAGTATCGTTTTAATGTTTATTATACATTTAAAACACATTTATCTAATAATGGTTATATCTACGACCTACAACATTTTCACAGAACCATTTATTTTTTAAAATTGTTATCGACTTTTATTTTGGACTACTGAAATTTTATTTATTGCTTAAAAGAGGGCACATAATGCTATAGCCGTCTGGAGTAGTTGGGATATAATTATTTGTAACAGAGCAATTATTTGTTTCTTTGTTTTCGGAAGAGTGGCCTAAATTATTAAAACGTGTGTGTTTTGATTCTCCGTCTTCTATATCAATAGCTGTAACTGGTATATTAAGACACGCAGTTAAAAGACGGGGGTAATTGGATATAAATTCAACGACTTCCATGGCAGAGGGTCGTTTTGAAGCATCTTGACTCATACACGCTTTAAATAGACCCTCTAGTTGTGGCTTAACACCTCCTGGTAACTTTAAAATATTCCCATTTTTGACATAATCAACAACCTCGTAATTTGTAAGTTCTTGATAAGGGTACGAACCAAAAGTTATTAATTCATAAAGTACTATTCCGAACGACCAAATATCAGAAGAAGGTGTAAATAATCCAAAGTTTAATGTTTCTGGAGGCATCCAACGAACGGGAAAGAGTTTTCGGCTACCTTTACGATTGCATCTGTAATAATCACTTTCGAAAGTTGGTCGAGCCATACCAAAATCTGCAATTTTGACAACTCTTTCCGCATTTACTAAGCAATTCCTACATGCGATATCTCTATGAACATATTTCCTTTCAGCTAGGTATGCCAACCCTTTTGCAATGTCTATTGCATACAAAGTAAGTCGTTTTGATGAAATGTCACATTCATCAGTAATAATACCTCTAACCATATTTCTCCGTCCTAATAAATATGTTTTTAAATCGCCATATAGCATGAATTCCATGATTGTATATATTGGTTCACTTTGCAAACAAACTCCGAGTAATTTAATAATATTTTTATGATCAAATTTTTTCATTGCCTCGGCTTCAGATAAAAAGTCTAAGCGATCATCCATGGTTTGTCCAGATTTTAATGTTTTTACTGCTACCGCAGTCCAATCTCTTTCGGTAAACTTAACCTCTCCACCGTAAACCATGCCAAATGCACCTTCTCCTAATCGACGGTTAATAACCACATTCTCTTTAGCAACTTCCCATTTGTCTAGAGTATTATTTTTATTTAAAGAGGGTGAAAGCAAATCAATTCCAAACATTTTCATAATCTGAGCAGAACGTTTCATCTTGCGTTTATAGAACTGGCTTAAAACGCAAAATAAAATAATCGATATGCATGATACTGCAAAAATACACAAAATTATAGACATAATAATATTAGAAGCATCGCAGCTTGCATCTAACAGCCGCGCTAATAGTGAAAATCTACAGTCAAATCGTCCATCTTCTGGCACTTCCCCCTTTACCCAGTATATTGACGTCATATTTACTAATAATTTTCCATTATATTTAATGGAGGGTCTAAATTTTCCAACTTGCTTGAAACTGTCATATCTCCATTGCAAAAAGTCCAAATCCATTATACGCAATCCAAAAAGATTTGGACTTCCTTTACGCAATCCATGCGTAAAGGACACATTACCAGATAAGCCATTTAATGTTGTGCTACAAATCAATTCACTTAACCTCTTCGTCACTTTTGATGATCTTAAAAAATTAAAAGCGTTGGCATCCTCAAGAATTAGCTTATGTGCGGCTAAAGCGTATGTCCAAACTGCGTCATATGTGAAGCTAGAATAATACGAAGGATCTGCACCGAATCGAATTTTATACGATTCTTTCCAATCGTATATTGTTTTCTTCTCCTGCATAAGCATACTTAAATTTCCAAATGGAGTGTGCATTATACTAAAATGACCTTCGATTGCCTACAAACATATAAATTTATAAATCGTGTCTCAAGTGTATAAAATAAGGGATTACGTACCTTTTGGAATTCCGAAGCACTGCAACTATCGTTAACAATTTTTGGCCAAATTGTAACATTTTTCAAGAGACCATGAGGAAGAAACCATATATAATTGTTTTCTTGAGTCATCTATATCATGAATATACATAAAATAGAAGATTGCATGATAATTTTCATCAATAAATACTTACTTTTAACTTATATGCTTCGCAAAGTAAGCTTACAGCGTTTGTATAATGTAAGTCTGCAATTATGATTTTAGAACGAGCGTGCATACATTTTGTAAGAATCTGCTAAAATATATTATTTAAATTGAATTCTTTAAATGATAATGAAAATAAAACCTGTGTCAATTGGAAGGGCATTACATCTGACTGCATTTTCATGTTTATAGCTAATGTAAAATTATTAAATTTTAATTTTTCTTCCATTGATGAAATAAATACAGTAGATTCATTGTCAGTTATAATACTTATTCGAGTCCAGCCAAAAACTTTCATTATATTAATATATGCGTCTATAAAAAGTAAGTTCGATCCTATGGTACGAAAGAAGTATGGGTAAGTTTCTCGATTATGTAGATAAGCATTTTCAGCTGAATAAGTCATAACCATCATATTCATATGTTTTCCAATGCCAACTATCGGTTTTACTGTTTCACTGCAAGATGGGCCTAAAACGCCTAAAATGTTTGGTCTCGTATAATAGTGTATAAAAGATTTCATAACCATATCCGGTTTGCATAGATCATTGTTTGCACGGATTTCTAAAGTGTACCCTGGTAAAATCGATGGATCGTTGTTAATAGCAATTGCTGCTAGTTGTGATACATTAAACAGATTTTCATATTGTGTATTGAATGTATTTAATGGAAATATTCCACCAATTATCAGTTTCTTAGGTGGTTCATTTTCTTTCCATAAGTTATAGTAACCTGTATTATTTAAAAGCCAGCTGCAAGCAACACTGGCGTAAAAAGATGAATTTAAGTTCTGTTTGTGTTGCTGTATAGCTTTCCAGATCTTATCTACGTCTTCATCGCGTAAATAAAAATTATTGAGTGCATACTTAAGCTTACTGTCAGTTTCCAAACTCCTTGCATAAAATTTTCCCCAAGGAGTGTACTCATATTTACAACCGGATTTTTTTAAAGACTCAAAGTATTCGCATTTTGGCATTATGATTTCAGCAAACTCATTTCGATCTTTAAATATTTCAAAGGGCGACCAATGCAAAATAATTATTCTTTTGGAGCCAGAAGAAAATTTCCGTTCGTACTCCTGTACTAACCATTTAACGGTTTCGGTAAAGTTGTAACCAATCCAAAGAATATTAACGAAACTTCCCATTTCGATTATTTCTCGTTTAATAAAGTATGTATCACTTTTAAACTCTGCCAAAATTGTTGCACATTGGAGACCATCGCAATTCGGACTGTTAAATTTTACAATACTAAAACAAGGCGGATTATTAAAAACGTTCAAGGAAAATATTGTTTATTTGTTACCTGCTAATATTTAAAAGTTGTTTCCAAATTATGTCATCTATAACGTAACGGTCATAATATTTGTTGCTCATATTTTGAAAAACTTCGAAACTTAAGCTTAGTGACGTCATGTCTTCCGTCCAGCTTTTTGAAATAGGAACAAACCAGCTATAATGCCCTGGACTAATGGAGGGTCCAGCATACAACACGTTTTTGGTTAACATCAGTGAATGAGGAGTTGCAATAAGCAAGTCAATCATATTGATACTTGGAGTATGGGCAAATCGTCTTAAAATATTTGTCAATAAATAAATTTATCGAATTTTCTTTAATGTTGTTACCTTATATTTTCTAATGCTTCATCTTCGTTGAAATTATTTTCAATGGATATTATAGATACGTTTCTGTAATTAAGTACATCTTTTAAAAATAAATAGAAAATCCATGTTATCACCTGGTGCAAAGGTCTGGAAGTCATTTGTAATCCGATTTCAATTTGGTTCAAGTTTTCATTATATTTTGATTCTAAAATGTTAAAAGAAAAGATACCGGTACAAATTAATAATCCTCCGCATTTGCCGTGTTATAGGTTAAAATAAGTAAAAACGCTGTAGTCGACATTTCTCGATAACGAAATACCATTTACCTCTCATCTTTGTCTCATCTTTGTCAAATCTTTATCTCATCCTTTTTTTCATATAATTTTTCAAATTTTTTGTTTGTTGACATCCAAACAATCAGCACGTGCATGCATACGAGTACATGCACTTGTGCACTTCTGCATACACACACACTTCTGTATGTATATATGTGCGGACGGATCGAAGTCAAAGAAGAGACGGACGACGTAACCCAGCATGTGCAGCGGCATGTACTTGCCGTGGGAAGGGGTGTGTAAAATTTTCATTGGTCATATCTTTTATATTTATTGTCTGAGCTGGACGTAATTTTGCATGCACGTGTTTGACGATCAGCGGACTCTGCGAACTCAAAGCTATGTCTGAAAATCTTACCATTTTGGAGATATAGATTTTTTTACAACTACGAAGGCGAAAAGGGGCGTGGCGAAAATCCGGGAATGATATTATCTGCGCTATAGATAAACAGAGCTAATGCAAATAGAAATAGGTCTCTAGCTTTTATTTTGTGCAATTTATGGGCAAATATAAGGAAGATGAAAATACAGTCATATGCAAATTACTAAGGCGGAAAGGGGCGTGGCAAAAATTTTAAATAAACTTGATCTGATTGCAATAATAACACACCAAAAGCAAAAAGAATTACACCTCTATCTCTTACCATCTCCGAGAACGACGTGTTCATACATACAGACAGACAGACAGACGGACGGACGGACTGACGAAGAGACGGACATAGAAATATCGACTTGTTTGTTGATGCTGATCTAGAATATATATACTTTATGGCGTCGGAAACGTCTCCTTCTGTCTGTTACATACATTTGCACAAAGTTAATGTACCACTTGACACATGGTATAAGGGCACATGTTTTACTACTTCCAGACTGACCGACTTAAAGGCGCTTACAGAAACTGGGCGATTGATGTCGGCAATGCCAGAAGCCTGCTCGGGTCTAGTTTTCCTATTTCTTCCAGCGATGTGATGATTGGTGCATATATGTATCGCTGTCGTTTCGTAAAAAAGGCTGGGCAGAGACAGAGGATATGCTCAAGCGATTCTTTCACGCCTGGCTCCTTGCATTGCCGACACCCATCGATTCCTGTTAAGCTCAGATTTTGTGTATGGACTTGTAGAAAGCTGTAGATAATGTAGAACGTGCCTACATGAGTCCCCTCGCCAAAATCATAGTGTTTATAGTTCGTCACTGCTAGCTGGTCCTGTGTACATAGGTGTTGAGCCGTCTTCTACGCCATTATATGTAATAGGTTTGTTTCCAGAAGCGTTGCCAGGGCCCTTGTCAGTGTTGTTCTCATAGCACCGGTGGCCCCATGTGCTACCCAGCATCTTCTGCGATGCGTATAGTGCATTCGTGTTTTTCTTAGCCCTCCTTGCGGCGTTCCTCTTTTCGCCTTACTGGTACGGTAGTGGATTTTCATTCCGCCTATATCCGTGTTTACAAATTCTTGGAGTATTGCGGCTCTTAGGCTCCGGATATGTCAGGGCATTATCTCGAATGAGCAGTGCTTTATCTATGGTTGCCACTAGTGAGTGTTGCGATGTTCCACAGATTTACCTTCGTGTAAGCAAGTTTGATCGCCTCCATCAGCGTACACGTTGCGGTTCTGATGTGAAGTTCTAACAGCTTTTCTAGTGTTTTTAGGTTGAATTATATTAAGCTTCTTATCTTGTAGTCCTTGGGAAGGAAATAAAAGCATTTGCCGGCGACTAAGAAGCAAACGAGGGTTGGGATGTCAACCTAAGCATCGGTGGAAAGCGTGACTGCTACTCAAAATTGAGGGCAGGCTACGGGAGAAGCCCAAAATCTCACCAGAGGAGACCAGCAGTCTCAAAGAGAGCCGTGTGCACTTTGTCCAGAACCCCAAGATAAAAGGCACGGGGAGTGCGCATATAAACAAAGTGGAGGAGCACCGGACGGCGAAACGCCAGCGCTCCCAAGATGAGGCTACGGCGGAGGCACCAGCGAGATCGCAAGGAGACACCTCAGGTCGACGAGAACGATCCTAATGACCGCATAAAGCCGGAGCAGTGGAGGACCATCAAGTCCAAGCAAACTCATTCGATCTCTAAATATTTCAAAGGGCGACCAATGCAAAATAATGATTCTTTTGGAGCCGGAAGAAAATATCCATCCGTACTCCTGTAGTAACCATTTCTGGACGAGCTTCTAATGTGAATGGATGAGCCGAATTCACAGACAGATAGTTTTTGTCATAACTCACCACAATGAGCGTGTGTGTTGGAAGGTAAAGAGATTTGAAATGGGACCGATATGAGTTGTACGAGTAGAGTCAGTCTGGTTGTTAAAATCTAATGATTATGCCATGCACCAAAAAAATGTTTCGCTGAAAGCCCAGTTGAAGACTCGGAAAACGAATCTTCGTCATCAAAAGGGGGATTACCTCCGCCTCCAGCCAATGAAGAAAATCTTTTGTCAATTTTTGTGTTGCAATATGAGCCAAAATATGCCAAAAAAGGTGTACTGCCGTAGCTTAACGCTGATCGTGCTGGATAACACGCTCTGTCCTGGTGTTCAACGGTCGACTATATTTTGTCTGGAAACCACCTAGGGGGTAGCGCTCTTGTAATGGTCCTCAGCAAATCACTGGAAGGCACCGCATCTTACTGGTTCTCGCAGACATGTTTCCCCGGCATTACATGAATGCATTTCCGAAAATTATATTTTTTCTGGAATGGAGACTTTGGCCGCAATCGTTATGAATTTGCTTAATGTACGTCCAAACGAAGGATACTTTTTTTCGCTGTATGAAGGCAGAATGGTCACTTCACTATGGCCCGCTGGAAATCACTCAGTGTAGAGCAGATTGCAGTATCCGTTACATTGACACATGCAGCTGGAATAGACAAACGATTGCGCCGTTGTCGGAATGTCTCTTTAACAAAGAGATGACTCAGCGTCAGGAACCCCGTAATCAACACCGCACTTGAGCCCTTGGGAACGTTGCAATTTGGTGAGTCGTCCCAATTTAACTTCAACTCCGTAGCCGAGTGCTCCCTTATCAAAGGGACTGTATCACTGAGTTTATCCGGCACTAGAGTAAACAACGTAGTGACATTGAGAGGTATAGGTGACAACTCTGTGTACAGCACTTTACAGATATTGGCGCATGCTTTGATTTGTGAGAGTTCTCTTGAAATCTTATTTCACGTAATTTTAGATAACCATATTAAATACGAATCTCTCATTGGTCGGAAAATTTTGAGCCAGGGCATCACCGTGACAATTACATCATCCGCGCTTACTATGTCGTAGTCTCCTAATGTACTCCTGACCTGGCTGGTGTTGATATCGATTTACATGGATGAGATAAAGATAAGCTGCTATCAATATTACAGGAGTATTCAAATTCGATCAAAAACGGTATCCCACAGCCCCGCATGACTACGCTTGATTGACCAAAATACGACGGTTCGGAGTAGACATCTGCATGAATGCATCCAAAACGGCAAATAAATCACACATTGTAGAGTGGGCACACTTTTTTTCTGCAGAGTATATTTGGGTATGAGTGAGTGGGGTAGTATTCCATAGTTGTACAGCAAAATTGGTGTGGAGTAGTCAACACTGTACAGTGTTTGGGTGCGGAGTAGTCAACACTTAGTTGATTTACTGTACAGTGAGTGGAATTTTATGACCGGTATATACACACACATAAGTTCTAGTGTGTAGGGAGACGATTAAAAAATGTATTTGTAATTTTGTTTGAAACGCATTTATTATTAAATAAAGAATTAAGAAATTATAAATATTTTAATTTAAATTAATTCCTATGTTATTAAGGAATCTATATCTAAATTATTAATATTGGAATGAAGGAACATTATTTTATTTACCATGTCTTCAATGGTGCCAATTTTTGACCGTTTTTCCCACATTACATTTTTGGCAACAGAAAACGCCCTTTCCGATGCTGCACTGCTCGCGGGAGCTTCTAGTATCTTGCAGCTAACTTGATAAAGCAGAGGAAACTGTTCTTTGTTATTTGACCACCACTGCAGAACATCAAAACTTTCCCTATTTAAGGTTATTTTTTAAGGTTGCCTTCGCCATAAACATATCTTTACCTACTTTTTGGGAAAGCCTCATGCACTCTCTAAAAAGAAATGTAAAAAAAAGTTATATGCAAAACAACAAGTGGCGCCAATCAACAATTTTGACGCGGGTCTTTGTCGCGATCTTGTTTTTAAGATTTGCATGATGTTTACCAGAAAGTAGGTAGCGAACCCATTATGCCCTTGTAAAAAAAGGTCTCCTAGAAAACGGGATATCCGTCTCAGAAAAAGATCCGATGCTGCCACAGGTCAAAATAGCCTTTTATACACTTTTTTCAAAAGAGCTGCAAAAAGATTATTAAAAAGTTATTGAACAAGACACAGTCAACCCACAAGTTCGTTCAACTTGCTCTTTTGAGCCAAAACTGGCTCTTTTTTTTCTCGTTGGCTCTTTGGCCCATTTTTATTGAGTTTGGCTCTTTTTATACCATGTACCTTAAGGTACAAATGGTATATTAACTTTGTGCAAATGTATGTAACAGCCAGAAGGAGACATCTCCGACCCCATAAAGTATATATATTCTTGATCAGCATCAACAGCCGAGTCGATATAGCCATGTCCGTCTGTCCGTCTGTCCGTCTGTCTGTATGTATGAACACCTCGTTCTCGGAGATGGTAAGAGCTAGAGGTCTAGTTCTTTTTGCTTTTGGTGTGTTATTATTGCAGGCAGATCAAGTTTATTTCAAATTTTTGCCACGCCCCTTTCCGCCTTCGTAATTTGCATAAAACTGAAGGTACCTCTAGCCCATAACGACACATTAGCCCATAACTTGCACAAACTAAGAGGTAGAGACCTATTTCTTTTTGCATTATGTTTGTTTAGCAATTACGCAGATAATGGTATTATTGGATTTTTGCCACGCCCCTTTCCGCCTTCGTTATTTGCATAAAACTGAATGTTCCTCGACACATTTGCCTATAACTTGGACAAAAAAAGAGTTAGAGACCTATTTCTTTTTGCAACATGTCCGTTTAAGTATTGCGCAGATAATGTCATTCTTGGATATTTGCCACGCCCCTTTCCGCCCTCGTATTTGCAAAAAAATCGATATCTCCAAAATGATAAAAGCTAGAGACTTAATTTTAAGTCTGTTAAATCTGCTGATCGTTTAAGACGTGCATGCAAAATTACGTTCAGATCGGACAATAAATATAGAAGATATGACCAATTAAAGTTTTACCCACCCCTTCCCACGGCAACGGCAAGAGAGGTACATGGTATCTCG
>JAJJHQ010011280.1:1109097-1143615 GCA_021223825.1 Drosophila ironensis
ATATGGCCAATTAAAGTTTTACCCACCCCTTCCCTAGGCAACGGCATGCCGCACACGCTGGGGTGACGTCATCCGTCTCTTCTTTGACTTCAATTCGTTCGCACGTGTATACATACAGTAGTGTGTGTATGTGTGCACCTGCTAATTTTTTGGATGTCAACAAACGAAAATTTGGTGAATTATTTGAAAAAAAAAAAATAAAATCAAAGAAATGGTTCATACAGAAAAGAGGTACATGGTATCTCGTTGTCGAGAAATCTCGACTACAGCGTTCCTACTTGTTTTTCTTATGATAAAAATAAAAAAAAAATCAAAATAAATAATAAACAAAAATTTGGCGCCTTTTTATTCAAATTGGCTCATTTTTAATATTTTTTTGGCTCATTAAAAATTTTTGAAGTGGCAACCGTGTCAACCATATACCCAAGTCACTCACGAAGTGTAGAACCTACATAGTACTCACTCGAGTAAAGAATGACTGCAGTATTTATAATAACTCATACTACTGTACAGTACTGTCATGCTACAAATTAATGCATCCATGCAGATGTCTAGTTCCGAGGCGCCGATTGAGTGTGGAAGAAAAAGAAAAGGTTAGACATTCCATTGAACAACTTTTTGATGAAACATAATAAGATCCAGTTCCTCTCCTTGTGTTATCTCTGTGTTGATTATCGGGAGCTTAATGTGAATACAGTTTCCGACAGGTACCCATTGCCACTTACCTCTGACCAGAAAGCGCCTTCTGTATTCTAAAGGGCTATTTATCACGCTCTAGGTGATCTGACTTATATAGTACATATTGGTTACATGGACGATGTAATGAAAGTTACACGTACAAAGGACGAAGCTTTTGACAGACTACAAATTACAATACATAAAAAAATTTTCCTTTATTAAATCTTGTGTCAAATATTTGGGCTACGAAGTTAGAGCATGTAAAATTTGACCGAATTCAAAAGGTATATCTTTTTTATAGGAATTGGAGCACGAGCATACGACAGAAAGTTATTTCTATCCTGGCGCAATTTTGTTGCACAAAATCGTAAACGGTCTTCGTTAGCGGAATCGCGTTAAAATTCGTATGAGCTGGAAACATTTGCAGCTTTTAATTCTATTAAACATTTTCGCCATTACTTCCATGGTCGCCATTTTGTCGTTTTTACCGATTGGAATTCGCTCAAGGCATCTCGCGCAAAAGCTGAACTGACTCGGAGAGTCCATAGGTGGCGGTCGTACATGCAATCTTTTGAGTTTGACATTCAGTATAGGCCAGGCAAACGAATGGCTCACGTAGATTTCCTGTCCCGAAATCATATATCAAAAGATCGCGTCAAGTCAAAACGTACAGTGGAAAAACATAAATTTGGAGAGATTACTGACAATCGGTAGTTAGCTGAGCTGAAACGAGTCGAAGAAACGTCGTCTATTGTTTCCAAATTGCGTAACGATGACCTTTCTGAAGATTTGTCCAAAACGTACGACTTAAGGGCGTTGTCTCCCTATTGTTCCAAAGCCATTTAGGTGGTCAGCCGTAAATAATGTGCACGACTATTTATAGTCAAGACCCTTGTCTATAATCGTTTTTACTTGTTTTTATCATTGATTTTAACAAATTTGCTTCAAAGGGTGTGGTGTTAATTTGAGTGTAGTGCATGCGTTAGTGTACGAATGAAATGCCAATTTTTGAGTTTGCCGGGAGCATACCCTATTTGTTTGCACAAACTGCAATAGCCTTTTACTCAATTTTTGGCGTTAAAATACCTGGCTTTCCAGCGAATTGATCGAAACTTCCCTATAACTGGGTGGGGGCGAAAATTCAATCAGATCCAAAGCGTCCAGGGTGTAGCCGTAGTTTGCCAGGCTGTCTTCGAAAAAATCCGTTTTGCAATATGTTTATTTTGTAAACACTTTTATAAACACTTTTTTTTTTTTGCTTTTCACGATTGTCTTCGCGAACAGCCACTAATAATTTTAATTTCAAAACGAGTTGAAAATAACCGAAGTCCCTGCTCGGGAGCCAAAATGTAAATTCCAAATTCGATTATTTGGAAACGATGCGAAACAAGAATAATACATTTGAAACCGCGTTTATTTTGTAAATTAAAATATCTAGATTTATTTAGGGGCTGTTGCACGCTGTTTCGCGCGTGCAACAATGAACTATGACAATCGGCAGAAGGCCAAATCGGAAGACTCGGAACCGAGAGAAAGAGGACAGAGCGAAAAGATAGAAAGGAGAGGGCGGGCGATCGTTAACCCTATAGCGCCCCAACAGTGGCTAAGGTTAGCCCCTTAGAAGTGCTTATTGGCAAAGAAGCTAGGCCAGTTCGTCTCGTACCTTTTGTTGAAAATAAGAACGTGGTTAATCTTGAAAAATTTAGAGAAATTTCCAAGCAAAACAGGGAAAGAATGTCAATTACGATAAGGCTATATTTCATAAAGATAAGGCTACTATTGTAATTTTAATTGTTTGGATTTAAGTTGGTGGTAGGCTGGCAGCAATCCTCGACTGAAACCTCCACGAGGTTGCCGGTGGACATCGTCCCTCCTCGAACCGAGGGTTACCTGGTACCAACGGTACCTGGCACCGGGTGCCACTAGGCGAGAGGAGCTGCTATGTCTAGCCTGCACTACTCGCATACCAACACAGGTTCTTGCGTGAGTTCAGTGGAAGTTATGGTCCTTGGCAGTAAGGATAAAATGCAAGGGTGGTATTCCCCTTAAAAATACCAGATACCCAAACGTCGGTGGGAAGCTTGACTGCTACCACCAGCGGGAACGGGAAGGAAAAGTCCTCCCAGCGTGTCGGCAGCGGTCACACCTCCATCCCGGTTGTATAGGCCAGGACGGTTGTATAGCTACTGCAACTAAAAACAACCGGATACAGGGAGCTACCGCAGTACATGGAGACTCGGAGCTCGAATCCAATCCAATCACTGAGGGTAGCGAAAAGGTCATCCATGTGACAAAGCACGACGACAAGGGGCAGCACATGGTCCTCCAGATCAACAAAGAAGCGGAGGACATCCAGTACTCCAAATTCGGGAGGATGGCATGGGGCGTAGGCTATGTTTACCTACGCCTCAAAAAGCGCCACCCGGAGGTGACAAACTTAAACACCCTGAAGAGTGGAGTGGTGGAGGAGGATCTCAAAAACACAGAGCTCTCCAGCCGGACGTGACTGTAGTGGACACCCCATCTCGGAAGGACGATGAGAGTCCTTCAAATAAACATTCAATAAAGCAAGTTAGCGTCGGCGGAGCTCATGCTAACACTGGAGGCAGAGCCCGTCGTCGTGGCTTTAGTTCAGGAACCTTGGATTGCGATAGGCAACAAGGTCTCAGGGCTAAGGTCTCCTAACTATAACTCATAATATATGACGACAGCGACTAGAGCCAGAACAGCCATCCTGGTCAGGAATAAAGTACGCCGAAGACATTGAGCCGCCTCTAAAAAAGGTCAAGCGTTCCAGAAGTCACGCAAACTATCTCGCGTAAAAAAGAGCTTCAGGGCAGCATGGTGGACCCGAGGCGTACAAAATACAAGAAGAGAAGTACAGGAGATTTTCAAGTTTGCCAAACAAGCAGAAGATAATCATGAATGGAACGAGTACCAGATCAGGCTGAGCGACTTCAAAAAAGAAATTTGCCTATAGAGTTCAAATTGTGCATGCCACAGCATTTCGCGGTTAGCGGGGGTGCAAGGGGAGGTAGCCGTTTTTTGAAATAAACTCAAAAAGCGCCACCCTTAGTCTGAATTGGATTCCCTAGAATTAGAATGTGCAATTAGTTTTTCTCTATCTATTATACTTTCCAAAATCTAGCCGTTCATACGGACAGACGGACGGACAGACATTCGCACGAATTCAATGTACCCTTATTCTTTTTTAAAAGAACCGGGTATAAAAACGCGACCATAATATATTTCTTAAAATAATGGAAAATACAATATAGAAATATGTCTAGTACAAATTCACTTATTCGCTGAAAACGAGATAACCTTAAAAATAAATGCTGAACAATGGACAAAATATCCCCAGAATCAGAATGTACAATTAATTATTTTTATACCATTTACCTTAAGGCACAAATGGTCTTTTAATATTGTGCAAATGTGCAGGCAGAATGAGACATCTCCGACCCCATACAGTATATATATTCTTGATCAGCATCAACAGCCGAGTCGATATAGCCATGTCCGTCTGTCTGTCCGTCCGTCCGTCCGTCCGTCTGTCTGTATGTCTCTCTGTATGTATGAACACGGAGATGGTAAGAGCTAGAGGTGTAAGTCTTTTTGCTTTAGGTCCGTTATATGTGTACGCAGGTCGAGTTTATTTAAAATTTTTGCCACGCCCCTTTCCGTCTTCGTTATTTGCATTAAACTGTATTTTCTTCGATAACTTGGACAAAATAAACACTAGAGAGCTATTTCTTTTTGCATTAGGTCCGTTTAATTATTATGCAGATAATTTCATTCCCAGATTTTTGCCACGCCCCTTTCCGCCTTCATATTTGCAAAAATATCTCCAAATTGGTTAAAGCTAGAGATATAATTTCATGTCTGCTAGATCTGTCAATTAAACAAACACGTGTATTACATCGAGATCGGACAATAAATACAGAAGATATGACCAATTAATGGAACCAAGAAAAATGTATTTTTGTATATTATTGTATACAATCAAATCATAAAAGTATAAAATCATATCTGCCGTTTTCTCAGGAAAATTTGTATAACCTAATTTGATTTCTACATTGAACGTACAGACATTGCACTTTCAACTTAAGCCGCAAGCCGAGTTTGCGACTCCATGTCCTGAGGAGAAGCAGTGGTGCGGACTATTGGAACTGCTGCAGCTATGTGTGCATTCATGTATCGCTGTCGCTTTATGATAAGGGCAGGGCCCATAGGGGCTGTGCCCACCTACTGTTTGCTTCCTTTAGAGCTGTAGCCTCCATTGGGAATCCAATAAAATTTGCTCTGCTGCGGAAGAACCAGAAATAGGAGAAGAGATTAAGATATCATGACGTACTAAGCAATGATCGCCACCTATGATGACAAAATTGCCAATCTTAAGGCATCCACGGAGCTCACCACGAATAATTTGATTCTAGTAGTGGACGAGGAACGCCACCAAACCAAGCATCTCGAGTGTACTCGCACTAGTAGTGTACCCGGGAACTACGCTGTGTCTTAGACCCATGGCCTAAAGGGGAGATCAAGGGGGTGGTGTCCTGTTCAGTCGTCGGCGATGTTGACTATTGTCTTGCAGGTTAAGGGCCAACGGGTTGCAGTAGTGATCCAGCCTTTCCAAATACTTCAACGCGTACCTTTTTACTTCTTCGGTTACACTTGGAATCTCCAAGTCTTTGTGGATGACCTAGTTTCTTACGTAAAAAGGAGCTTTGACTAGTCTTCGCCGAGTAATGCTTTGGAAGCGTTGCAGTACTTCGATGTTAGAAGTTAAGGCGGTGCCCCAAAGCTGAATCCCGTATCACTTGTATCACTTTAGTATCACTTGTACTTTGCTCAGACTCAGATGATTTCTTTTGTTTTTTATGTGTTCTGGTCAGGTTAGTCTTCTGTAAAGTGTTAGCCCGATATATTTGACTTTATTAACTACAGGCAGAGTGGTGCCATTCAGTCGGTGTTCTTGGCAGCTTTTAGGGCGGGTTGCGAATGTTGCAACTGCTTGCAACACTTGCACTTCTTTTTAGTCTTGGGACGTACTTGTACTTTTCGTTTAGAGTAGAAGTATTACCCGGGTAGTATTACAAGTGGCGCCGTGTTTATCGACTACGCAGTGCGCACTGAGTAAGTATTATAGAAGTGACTACTTTTTGTCGCATATGCCGTATTTGAGCAGGGGGTGATGCGAGAATATTAATGAATTAAATGAAACACATAAATTAAATGTGTTGAAATGTAAACTAAATATGACCAACGTGGTGGCAACTCAGCCATGCTCTGCTACCATGGTGGCAACTCTATTTAGGAATCTCAAGAGACAAGTAGTTTGCGCTCTCTTTGGTTTACCCGTTTTCTTATGTTCTTCTTGTTAAGTTCCGGAAGCAGTTTGAATAAAGCAATTGACCGAACCAACACGCCCTGTGTTTGCGCTGCGCGGAACCATTATTCTAACAAAATGTAATAATAACAAATTAATTTTTAAATTTGCTAAGTTGTGGAAAACAAAAAAAAAAAAATTTAGAAAGCTTAAAAACAAGTAGGAACGCTGTAGTCGAGATTTCTCGACAACGAGATACCATGTACCTCTTTTCTTTATGAACCATTTCTTTGATTTTATTTATTTTTTTTCAAATAATTCACCAAATTTTCGTTTGTTGACATCCAAAATATCAGCAGGTGCACGCATACACACTACTGTATGTAGTGTACGTGCAAACGAATTGAACCATGACCTTAAGGTACATGGTATAAAAATTATATAAAACAAGTAGGAACGCTGTAGTCGAGATTTCTCGACAACGAGATACCATGTACCTCTTTTCTTTATGAACCATTTCTTTGATTTTTTTTTTTTTCAAATAATTCACAAAATTTTTGTTTGTTGACATCCAAAAATGTATACACGTGCGAACAAATTGAAGTCAAAGAAGAGACGGATGACGTCACCCCAGCGTGTGCGGCATGCCGTTGCCTAGGGAAGGGGTGGGTAAAACTTTAATTGGCCATATCTTCTATATTTATTGTCCGATCCGTACGTAATTTTGCACGTACGTGTTTGACGATCAATGGACTTATTGAACTGAAAATTATGCCTTTAGCTTTTACCATTTCGAAGATATCGATTTTTTTTTTAAATACGAGGGCGGAAAGGGGCGTGGCAAAAATCCAAGAATGCAAAAAGAAATAGGTCTTTAGCTCTTATTTTGTCCAAGTTATCGAAGAAAATTCAAATACGTGGCAAAAATTTGAAATAAACTTGATCTGCCTGCAACAATAACACACCAAAAGCAAAAAGAATTAGACCTCTATCTCTTACCATCTCCGAGAACGAGGTGTTCATACATACAGACAGACGGACGGACGGACGGACGGACAGACGGACATGGCTATTCCGACTCGGCTATTGACGCTGATCAAGAATATATATACTTTATGCGGTCGGAGATGTCTCCTTCTGCCTGTTACATACATTTGCACAAAGTTAATATACCATTTGTACCTTAAGGTACATGGTATAAGAATTGATTTCTCAGCTCAGAAATATTTGAATTATGAGTTTAAGACTTAAGACTAAATTATAATATTATTAAAATATTATGTTAATAAAAAAATATGAATATTACTAAAATACATATATCGGACCAGAAACAGCAGAGTTTTCGGGGTTGGAGTAAAGTCATTTTGTAGTTTGTTCCCAAGTGGGTGCCGCGCTTGCTTTCAATGGAACAAAAACAGCACCGATACAGAACAAAAGTGATACAGAAGCACTTCTGCTTTTTACAGAATGATGATGCGGATCAATTGTACTATTGTGGTATCACCCAAAAAGTTTATTATGTTGATGGTTAAAAAAATATGTTGCCAAAAAATGTTGTTTTCGTTGTTATGCCCGGGACTTATTGATCCCTGAGTTATTATACAATATAAATTATGTATATTCACTAACATAATTTGATTATCCATAATTAAGTTAGATTTATAAAGAAATCAAATAATAAACACAATAACTTACCATCGTTCTGAATACATCCATATGTAGAGTGGTATACATAAAATGCTATCCAAATTTTAAAAATCCAACTTATCTTGAAGAATGAAGTCATGATTGAGTGGGTGTATAAAAAATAAAATCTGCAAATAAATATTTTCACTTAATAAGTTCAAGTATTATTCGACGAAAACATAATTCAATAAGTCAAAAAGAAATACATAGGTCTCTAGCTTTTATTTTGTGAAAGTTATACGCAAATGTGTCAAAGAAAATACAGTTTTATGCAAATTGCGAAGGCGGAAAGGGGCGTGGCGAATAAACTTGCTATGCCTGCAAAAATAATTACACCTCTAGCTCTTACCATCTCCGAGAAGGAGTTGTTCATACATACAGACAGACAGAATGACATGGATATATCGACTCGGCTATTGATGCTGATCAATAATATATACATATATTTTATGTGGTCGGAGATGTCTCCTTCTGCCTGTTACATACATTTGCACAAAGTTAATATACCATTTGTACCTTAAGGTACATACATTGTATAAAGATTTAAGTTTCTCACTCTAAAAATGACGTGTGCATACAGCTTATTTAATGCAAGCCGACATAAATAAACCTCATATCTTCAAAATTACTGAAGATACGAAAAAAATTTAAGCGACATCGATTTGGCATTTTATGCTGATCAAGAATATATATGTATTTACAATGTAAATTGTACATATGTATATTTTTTGTCGGAGATCGTTAGAGTTTCCACAAACGTTATATATAATTTGTACTTTAAATTGCAATTAATGAAAAAATGGCATACGTATACGATTAACAGTTTTTTTTTGTACAAAAATTTAATTTTAAACGAAGTTTTAAGCCAATGTTTTATATTTGATTTTAGCTTATTTAATTTTAAACTTTTTCTGTAAACTTAAACATCCCGTAAAAATAATTTAAAGTGGTTATTAAACACCGGGTACCACTATTAGACAATACTACCAACAATTTTTGTGTGTTTGTATATACTAATGTATTCAATACAAGCAATAACAATACACACATATGGCATACGTATACGTACGTATTATGTACTTCCGTTAAACAAACATATTCCTTTTCAAACATAATCCTTTCTTTTCCTTATTACGAGTATTTCATTAGAGTGCGTGACATATACATACATACATACAATATTTATACGTACAATTTATGTAGTTATATGAGGCTACGAAAAATGGATGTGATCGATATTTCGAAGACGACAAATATATGTACATATGTACACTCTGCTGAGAAACAAGCAAATTAAAAATAGACGCCGCAAAATATTTGTTTACTTCACTAAATGTACATATGTATGAATGTACAAGTATGAATAGAATATATATTTTAATAATTTTTTTGAGCTAGATATATGAAATAAAAAATATAATTTTCTAAAAAAATTTAAACAAAATGTTAAGAGAATATACAATATACCAAAACTATTTATTCTTATATATTAGTATACACAAATTTTAATATTACACTTTTGTATTTACTGAGATACACTTTATCTAAATTCAATCTATACTACTTTAAAGTTTTCACGGTTACTGATTGTTCGGGCAAAGATTGACACATTACTGAAACTAAAGACGCACAAATACTATAATCAAAAGTTTGTAAAATCCACCACACATTTTTCCAGCTTATAAAAACTGGTGATGACAATCGGAATACACTTTCCGGTTCTGGTTCAGAAAAAAATTTTAAGATATTCTTTGAAGTGTAGTTTATTAAGATATTTCAAACTAATTATTGATTCCGGTTCTTGGAATAATATTTTTATAAGAAATAAAATAAAGCAAGTAGGAACAATTATATTTGAGTGTCTCGACTATAAATATCCAGTTCTGGGTTTCCACCTGTTTGCGGTGGTGCAGAGGGGGGTAGTGACTACTTTTCTTTTTTGTAAGGATAGAAAAAATTTAGTTATGCCGTTAGTGTACACTAATAGCATAACTAAATTTTGTTACTGCAGCTTTAAATAAGAAGGCGCAAGAAATAAATATTCGGAATTTGTTTCTCTATAGAATGAATTGCATCTGCAACCCATTATTGGCACTAGCGCGGGCAGAGGTGATCGTAACCGACTGATTTTGGAAGCATAGATAGATATTGGCAACATAATATCATAATTTAGAGTCTCTTGTATTAAAACTGTGGACGCCACAGAATTTTTATGGTTTGTTGAGGAGCGGGGGGAAGTAGCCGAATTAAAACAAGTAGGAACGCTGTAGTCGAGATTTCTCGACAACGAGATACCATCTAGCTCTTTTCTTTATCAACCATATCTTTGATTTTATTTATTTTTTTTCAAATACTTCACAAAATTTTCGCTTGTTGACATCCAAACAATCAGCAGGTGCACACATACATGCACTTCTGTATGTATTGTGCATACATACACACACTACTGTATGAATACACGTGAATTGAATTGAACGAATTGAAGTCAACGAAGAGACGGATGACGTCACCCCAGCATGTGCGGCATGCCGTTGCCTAGGGAAAGGGTGGGTAAAACTCTAATTGGTCATATCTTCTATATCCAGGGTGTTTGAGTGAGCAGTGAGGCGTTCGTTGTAACGACTCGAGTGCCGGTTAATCTGCTCTCTCACGGAGGGGATGTGAAGATCTTCTGCTAGGGCGTTGTTTCTAACTTACCAAGGCGCATTTGCCATCATGCGCAGCGCCCGGTTTTTTATCCTCTGAACTCTCATAACGTTAGTGTCTGAGGCCGTGCCCCATAGCTGGATACAGTATGTAATTGATGGCACCACGATTGTTTTAAAAAGCAAAACTTTGTTGCCAAGGCTGAGCTTGCTTGTTGGTTTAAGCAACCAGTTTAGCTTCTTTAGCTTTGTCCGGCATATAGCTGTTATTTTTTGCGTCTGCTGTTTCCAAGTAAGCCGCTTGTCTAGGATCAGACCAAGGTACTGCGCCTGGGATTGGGGGATGGCGACGTCGTGGAGTTCGACTCTAGGAAGGGCCTTTCCTCTCAGAGTGAAGCAACAATGTTGCGACTTACTTCCATTTATGGCAACATTCCACCTGTTAGCCCACTTGCCGTACGACTTAAGGTATTCCTGGGTGATCCTTGATGCTTCAATGCAGCAGGATGAGTTCACAAAGGAAGACAGTATCGTCAGCGTAGGTGGCCAAAAGTGTGCCCGGTTGAGTAGGATTTGGCAAGTCTGATGTGTACAGAGTGTACAGAACGGGACCCAAAACGCTTCCCTGCGGGACGCCAGCACGGGCAGTTCTGATGCTTGACCGTTCCCCTCACACCTCGACCATAAAACTTCGATCAAGGAGGTATGATTTCAGTAGAAAAAATTGGCCAGTCGGGAGGAGTGACTTGAGCTTGTGAAGTAGGCCGCAATGCCATACGCGGTCAAAGGCTTCCCTAACATCGAGGAAAATCGCAGAGCTATATTGCTTGTTATCGAAGGCATTTAGTATATGCTTTACAACTCGATGCGCTTGCTCTGGGGTCCCATGGCGATCCCTAAAATCAAACTGGTGGTCGGGAATTGCGATTTGCACTCTTCTTACTGGAAGCGTTTCTCCAGTTCGTCTGCAAAAGCTAGAGCAATCTCTGAGTCAGACATGCACTATGAGTCTCGATCATGCTTTCGTGGAGTGCAGACGCGTTTTTGCATAGCTTCGAATCACATAATAAAGACTATATGGACAAGTCCACTCCAGTGGCAAATATTTCAGTGAATCTGTTACTATACGCGAAAACAAGTGTTTGTTTTTTGCGTTCACATCCCGGGTTCATCTGAGTTCATCTAAGTTCACATCCCGGGGTCAATTCAAGTTTGAGATTAAGCTATTCTCAAATAAAAGAAATTAAATTTTCATAAAAGTTCGATCCCGCCCTTGGTGGATTCGAGCCGGGTGCCGCTGGACCGCGAGGCTTGCGCTTGCCCACTAGGCCACGATCACCTTTTCGGCAATCGGACGAAGTTTCTACGAGGTAAGTCGGTAAAGCGGTGCACATCGCTATCCAATTCCGAAACCATTACTTCTGACTCCGATGAAGACTTCGACATTAGCAAGATTGTGGCGCGGCATCAACAAAAAATACAGCAGGCCTTAAAGTCAATGGAACCCAGCCAACCAATCGCCTCAAGCCACGCACCGGATCCAGCAGTAGCAGCCATAAACGGAGATGATGAGGACTGGTGGTCCCCAAGATCGGCAAACAAACGCCGTCTTGACTCTGGTTCATCAAATTCGGCCGCCAAAATTCTGAGAAACTGCAATAGCCCTAAAACCAGTGACTCTGCCAACCGTTTTGCAGAACTGCAGGACATGGATACGGACACCGAGCACGTCAAAGATCCACAAGCGATGGGTCCTGATAAGCCCAGTACCAGCCTAAAACGTGGTTGCAACAACACCGTAGGCAAAAACAACAATATCAACCGACCGTCTGGTAGCCAAGAACAACTACACTCCCACAAACCACCCCCAATTGTAGTTGACCATTGTGAAGATATTAACGGACTTATCAGATCCACAGACAAAATTGTTCACACGTCAAAATACTCCCTAAAATGTCATTCTAACAACTCTGTTTCGATTCTTGCTAAAGATTCGGATACATATAGAGCCATTACTAAATCTCTAAACCTTAAAAAAGTTCCGTACCATTCCTGGCAATTGAAAGAAGACAGATCCTATCGTGTCGTCATCCGTGGTGTCCATCATTCCGTCCCGCATGTTGACATTAAGGAAAGCCTTACCTCAGCGGGTCACTCGGTTCGGTTCCTTAACAGACCAAGAAGCCGCTTCGACAAAACCAAGCTCGTAAACTTTGTTTTTGTTGAACTAGAACCAGCTGCAAACAACAGAGAAATCCACGAGATCAAGTCACTTTGTCGGCAACGGGTTCAAGTTGAACTGCCTTACAAAAAGAATGATGTCGCCCAATGCCATCGTTGTCAAGCGTTCGGACACACAAAAAACCATTGCCAAAGGCTTTGAGGCCTGCTTAAAGGTTGTACATCCAGTTAAATGTGCAAACTGTGGCGGTGGACACACAGCTAGCTACAAAGGCTGTGTCGTCTATCAGAAAGTTGCAAAGCGCTCCATCCCAACGCAGCACCGTCCCCCAGCGGCTTGCTGGTACTATACAGCCAAAATCAGCGGCCCCCAACTCCTACGCTAACGCTGCTCGTGGTCTTGGTGGACACTCCCAGCTACAACAAGCCCCTGCGACCTTCCCGCAGAGCCACCAGTTTCCTCCACTAGGCCAGCCACGTCACCAAAAAGTACCGCCTCGACAGCAGCAGCAGCCATCACTCCAACAACTAAGACCCCAACAACAACAACAACAACAACAGCCAGATCTCCAAAGGGCTCTCCCTTAACAGCAGCGTCGCAGCCCACAGCAATTGGTCAACGACCAGCAATGGCAGCGCCAAGAGCAAATGTTTTTGCAATCATACAATGCTAATAAAATGGCAACAATTCAGTAACCTTGAAAGCGCTTTAACCAAGATCGGAACTCCTATTATATTAATGACACCAACAGAGCGCAAATCGCAATCCCCGACCACCAGTTTGGTTTTAGACATCGCCATGGGACCCCAGAGCAAGCGCATCGAGTTGTTAAGCATATTTTAACTGCCTTTGAAAACAAGCAATACAGCTCTGCGATTTTCCTCGACGTTAAGGAAGCCTTTGACCGCGTATGGCATTACGGCCTACTTCACAAGCTCAAGTCACTCCTCCCGACTGGCCAATTTTTTCTACTGAAATCATACCTCCTTGATCGAAGTTTTATGGTCGAGGTGAGAGGGGAACGGTCAAGCATCAGAACTGCCCGTGCTGGCGTCCCGCAGGGAAGCGTTTTGGGTCCCGTTCTGTACACTCTGTACACATCAGACTTGCCAAATCCTACTCAACCGGGCACACTTTTGGCCACCTACGCTGACGATACTGTCTTCCTTTGTGAACTCATCCTGCTGCATTGAAGCATCAAGGATCACCCAGGAATACCTTAAGTCATACGGCAAGTGGGCTAACAGGTGGAATGTTGCCATAAATGGAAGTAAGTCGCAACATTGTTGCTTCACTCTGAGAGGAAAGGCCCTTCCTAGAGTCGAACTCCACGACGTCGCCATCCCCCAATCACCCCAGGCGCAGTACCTTGGTCTGATCCTAGACAAGCGGCTTACTTGGAAACAGCAGACGCAAAAGATAGCAGCTACGTGCCGGACAAAGCTAAAGAAGCTAAACTGGTTGCTTAAACCAACGAGCAAGCTCAGCCTTGGCAACAAGGTTTTGCTTTTTAAAACTATCGTGGTGCCATCAATTACGTACTGCATCCAACTATGGGGCACAGCCTCAGACACTAACGTTATGAGAGTACAAAGGATACAAAACCGGGCGCTGCGTATGATGACAAATGCGCCTTGGTACGTTAGAAACAACGCCCTAGCAGAAGATCTTCACATTCCCTCCGTCAGAGAGCAGATTAACCGGCACTCGAGTCGTTACAACGAACGCCTGACAGCTCACGCAAACCACCTAGCAGCGTCTCTAGCCGACCAAACAACTAGAAGAAGACTGAAGCGTAGACACCCCGCCGATCTCTGGACAAGAGGACGCAATGTTTCTCGAGTCCTGAAATAATAACCTTAACTGTATCATAAACGTATCATAAAAATTTGTTAGTCTCTTGTTATTATTATCATGTTATTATCTGTTATCTGTATCATCTGTTTTTATTATTACGCCCAACGTTTTATAGTCATTGGTTTGGCTGATCAACGTTATTAAAATTAAATGTTACACTAAAAACTATGTGTTGTCAATTTTCCTTATAGGGATCTTTCGAAGAGGCTGTCGTTTCATGTTCCGTGTGGATTTCCAGAGGTTAAGGCCATACGGTTTCGTGGGGTCCGTCTTGAGGAGCATTTCATCGAAATATTTGCGCTTGGTTTGGTGCAGAAATTTTTTAAGATCGTCCTCGGCACGACGGTATTCCCTTTTGTCGACTGGGTCTTGGGATCTCATATATTTGCGACGTAAAGATCTTTTCAACCTTACCAAGTCCATAACTTCAGGTTTTGAAAATGCCTGAGGTGGATTGGGGCGGTGTGAGACTTGTCCACAGGTTGCGCTCTCGGAAGCGATATGAATGCTCCGCACAAACATCTCTACAGCATCGTTGATGTCCTCAGGCGAGCTTAACACCAGATTAAGGCTAACAAGCCGGTTGACTGCTGCTTGGAAACGCGGGATACTCGCATTTCGAGGGAGGATGCGAGGCCTATTACAGGTTGTTTGCGGAGCTACTCTTAGCTTTATAATTAGTGGGATGTGGTCCGAGCTAAGTTCCAGGTTTTCCGGGATAGACAGACACTCGGGCCGTATCCCTCTGTATACTGCAAAATCAATGGCTGTTGGAGTTCTCTGGCTGTATGGGTAATGCGTAGGACCGCCAGTTGCAAGGACCTGGACGTTTGAGTTTTGTACAACGTCCGCTAACTTTGAGAGAGACACATTGAACATTCGGACTTTGTAGACAATAGTATTGGTATCATTTAAGACCAGATTTGATTATAATAGCGGAGCCACCGCGTTTACGATCGGCAGGATGAGTTGCTTGATAGATATCGTACCCATGCAACTTGTAGTACAACCTTGAGCAAAAGTGTATTTCACTAACCAGCATAATGCCAATATTATGACTTTGCACAAAGAGCTCCAGCTCAATGGCTTTGTTGGCAAGTCCGTCGGCGTTCCACTCAGGCCGATTTGGCTCATGGCTGTGCTACATTGACTGGGATACCCGGGAATGCTTAAGCTGACCCTGGAGTATTTTGGGGTAATAGTCTTGATACAAGGACCATCATCGAGACCATCATTTAAAAAAGTTTATCAAACTTGGCAACAAGGACCGACAGTCTTTCGTTTTGATTGCAAAAACATTTGCTCTTGGCGCTGCCATTGCTGGTCGTTGACCAATTGCTGTGGGCTGCGACGCTGCTGTTGTGGGAGAGCCCTTTGGAGATCTGGCTGTTGTTGTTGTTGTTGTTGTTGGGGTCTTAGTTGTTGGAGTGATGGCTGCTGCTGCTGTCGAGGCGGTACTTTTTGGTGACGTGGCTGTCCTAGTGGAGGAAACTGGTGGCTCTGTGGGAAGGTCGCAGGGGCTTGTTGTAGCTGGGAGTGTCCACCAAGACCACGAGCAGCGTTAGCGTAGGAGTTGGGGGCCGCTGATTTTGGCTGTATAATACCTGCAAGCCGCTGGGGGACGGTGCTGCGTTGGGATGGAGCGCTTTTCCGACGATTTGCAACTTGCTGATAGACGACACAGCCTTTGTAGCTAGCTGTGTGTCCACCGCCACAGTTTGCACATTTAACTGGATGTACAACCTTTAAGCAGGCCTCCAAGCCTTTGGCAATGGTTTTTTGTGTGTCTGAACGCTTGACAACGATGGCATTGGGCGACATCATTCTTTTTGTAAGGCAGTTCAACTTGAACCCGTTGCCGACAAAGTGACTTGATCTCGTGGATTTCTCTGTTGTTTGCAGCTGGTTCTAGTTCAACAAAAACAAAGTTTACGAGCTTGGTTTTGTCGAAGCGGCTTCTTGGTCTGTTAAGGAATCGAACCGAGTGACCCGCTGAGGTAAGGCTTTCCTTAATGTCTAAATCCGGGACGGAATGATGGACACCACGGATGACAACACGATAGGATCTGTCTTCTTTCAATTGCCAGGAATGGTATGGAACTTTTTTAAGGTTCAGAGATTTAGTCATGGCTCTATATGTATCCGAATCTTTAGCAAGAATCGAAACAGAGTTGTTAGAATGGCATTTTAGGGAGTATTGTGACGGGTGAACAATTTTGTCTCTGGATCTGAAAGTCCGTTAATATCCTCACAATGATCAACTACAATTGGGGGTGGTTTGTGGGAGTGTAGTTGTTCTTGGCTACCAGACGGTCGGTTGATATTGTTGTTTTTGCCTACGGTGTTGTTGCTACCCTGTCTTAAGCTGGTAAACTTATGTATTGCCTGATTGTGTGTTGTGTTATGTTGTGTTGACGTCATTGAATTAATCGGCCCACTTCTGGATAACGCATCTGCAACGACATTCGTATTCCCTGGTTTATAGAATAATACATAGTTCTATTCTTCGAGATATGCTTTCCATCTTTTTACTCTAAGATTTCCATTCATTCAACTTAGGGAGTAAGTTCGTTGATAGTTCGCTAAGATTTTTATCTTTGATTTTCCATACAAGTAGTTTCTGAGTGATTTTAAAGCCCAAATGATGGCAAGCAGATGCCTTCTTTTTTTTTTATTTTTTTTTTTCGCGCGGTCCCGTTGCTTAACGTGCAACTTCCCACCTCCCGCCCAACCGACCGAGGGGCGCGCCGTGTGTCGTACGGCTCGAGTCGCGGGGATAGACCCGAAAGAAAATACGAGGAAAACTTGATAGAAAGAAAGAATACGAGGAAACTAGTTTAGATGTTGTTGTGATAGGTAAATTAGTATTAGGGTTTTAAGGTTGTTAGGATTAGAGTTAGAGGTAATGGTGAAAAGTGCATTGTAGTCCGAACATAGCACCCTAAAAGGATCATGCAGGGCGTAGTTCGTTCTACAATGTGGTAATTTAAGGGGGATGAAATTGCGGGTTAGTCTACAGGGCACGGTGAAATTTAACTGGCCGAGTAACTTTGTACAGTCAATTTCACCTCGTATTAGTTTATTTATAAATACGACGCCAAGCATCGTTCTACGGTTAGTAAGGGTAGGTAGGTTTATTAGAAGTAATCTACTATGGTACGAGGGAAGGTGTTGGTTTGCATCCCAGTTAAGGCCACGAAGTGCGAAAATAAGAAAGTTTTTTTGCACCGATTCAATGCTGTCTTTGTGAACCTCGTATTGAGGATTCCAGACACAAGACCCGTATTCCAGAATCGGACGAACTAGGGACATATATAAAGTTTTTGTAAGATATGGGTCGTTAAATTCTTTCGACCATCTTTTTACAAATCCCAGTACACCCCTGGCTTTGTTAACCATACACGATATATGGTCGGTAAATTTAAGTTTCGGATCTAAGCGGATGCCAAGATCGTCAATAAGCTTTAAACGATCCAGGGCGTCCCCATTTAGGTAATAAGTCGCAAGCATGGGATTACAACGACAGAAGGTCATTGTCTTGCACTTAGAGCCATTAAGATTTAAAAGGTTAGTAGAGCACCACTTCTGGAGATTGGTTAAGTCGGATTGTAATTCCGATTGGTAGGACGCAACGCTGTATTGATAGCAAATTTTCACATCGTCAGCGAACATAAGTATTAAGGAGTTTTTTATAGTGAGTGGGAGATCATTTATAAACAATGTGAACAAAAGCGGACCGAGGTGACTCGCTTGTGGGACACCGGACGTGACACTGACCACATCGGATAAAGAATTTTTTAATAGGACACGCTGCGTTCTACCAGTCAGGTAACTACGGATCCAACTAAGAAGATTTAACGGGAAACCTAGCAAATCTAGTTTACATAGGAGCAGGGAATGGTTTACAGAGTCAAATGCCTTGCTGAAGTCGGTATAAATGACATCTGTTTGACGATTCTTTTTGAAACCGCTGATTATAAAGGAAGTCAGTTCCAAAAGATTAGTGGTAGTAGATCAACGGCTCATAAATCCGTGTTGGTAAGGAGATATTACCGATCTACAAAGGTGCTGCAGGTGAGGGGTAATTAATTTTTCGAATAGTTTCGGAATAGCGGATAACTTTGAGATACCTCTGTAGTTTACCGCGTCCGATTTTTTACCTTTTTTATGTAAAGGAATGATGAAAGATTCCTTCCAGATTAAGGGGAACTCAGAAGTTTCCAATGAAAGGTTGAATAATTTTAGGAGCGGCTTGCTCAGATTCTTGGCACAATACCTTAGCACACATGCAGGTACTCCGTCAGGACCTGGCGAAATTGTTGGCTTTACCGTATAAAGATCCTTTAGTATCCCTTCCTCGGATAATGAGGGGCAGAAGATAAGATTCAATTTCGGTAAATCATAGGCATAAGGCTGAGTCGGGTCAACTACAGGTGAATAAGTTGTTTGAAAAAACTTGGCAAAGAGATCGGTCATGGCCTGATCATTCGTTGCTGTTGTACCTTCAAACATGAGAGAGGCTAAGGATGTGGAAGGTTTACGTTTGGTGTTAACAAAGTTATAGAACTGTTTCGGGTCCTGGGTGAACTGAACCCGACAACGAGAAATATAATCCTTATAACACCGCGCGTTCAGCACGGTATAATTCGACCGGGCTATTGAATACTGCGAGAAATTCGCAGAACTCCCTTCTTTTTTAAATTTTTTACCTAGCCTTAAGTATATATTTTTTAAGTTTTTTAGGTTCTTGGTATACCAAGGCGGATCGTCACTTGTGAGTGGATACCGCGCCGGAACACAGTCATTAAAAAAAGAGTTCATTGCACTGTAAAAGATTTGTATGGCAACGGCCATATCTGTGCAATTGTATAGATCGGACCAGTCGTACGTTAAAATATTGTAGTTGAGTCTCTCAAAATTAGCCTTTCGAAAACAGCGAGTTTTCTTGACTGCCTCATACTTTTTGGGAGAATCAACTTTTATATCCATCCTCATCTCTAATGAGGGATGGTAAGGATCTTCGGGGTAAATGAGAGGTGACGCCCTGGATAAGGATACGGTTTCCGGATCCGAGACAAAGCATAAGTCTAGATACCGACCTAACGAATTTTTAATATGGTTAACCTGTGCGAGTGACATGTCTAACATGCCCGCAGTAAAGTCATGATGTACGGTGGGAATTAAAGCAGGTAAACTATTAGAAGTGGACCAGGAAGTTTCAGGTAGATTAAAATCTCCCAGAACGACCAATTGGTCCGTATCAGACATTAAGTTGAATACGGATTGAATCGCTGCCAAATGGTGCCAGTATGTTGGCAACTCAGACGAAGGGGGTAAATAGGAGCAAGTAATAAATAATGAAAAGTTACAGAATTTAATCTGGACACAAATGAATTCGATATCTCCGAATTCAAGAATAACCTCATCCGAAACGAGTTTGGAGTCGATAGCAATTAGTACTCCACCCCCTTTTCGGTGAGGACTAAAAATGGAGTCTAAAAATGGAGTACTTATTCGGAAAAATTTCCGAGTTGAGTATGTCCGATTTTAGCCAAGTTTCAGTGAACACTATAACCTGGGATGCAAAAGTAAGACTGTTAGTAAAGAGATTTGTGAGCTTACTACGTAGGCCCCTAGTATTTTGGTAAGAAATAGTAAGGAATGCGAAAGATGTTAGTTTTTTGAGTTTTTAGTGGTCTTGTCCGTGGTTTTAATTTCAGGGAGTCTAACACCCAGCGGACGTTTTATCTTTATATTCCTAGGCTGATGTTCTTGGACAAATATATGTTCAGGCCAAAAGTTTTCCGAACATATGTTGTCGAAGTCCATCAGTGGCACACGTATCTTGAAAGATGAGGTGTGACGGGTGTAGGAATATTTAAATTTTACTACGTCCTCCCGATTTATATCGGCTTTAACTTTGGCTTGTATATAAGCCAGGATGTCAATTTCTGACGTATCAGGGGCGAGCCGAGAAACAAAAATGTGTTTCGAGGGAGGTATCACCTTTAGGGATTTTGGAATCGCAGGTGGATGACCTGAGATTTCATTTGCAACCGGTAGTCCGGAGGTTCGGGTCCCTTTAGGTGTGGGCGATTTTTTCTTTTTTGGAATAACCATCGAACTGACGGTGGGTACATCATCGGACCTCTGCTTACATTCTTCAACAATTATACAGTCGGGATCCGAATGTTTTGTTGTCACCGGTGTCGTTGCCAAGGGGGTGGAATACGGCAGCGGTGTTTTCAGAATGTTTAGCTGCGGTAAATTCAGAGGTAATTGGTTCTCAGTCTGCGGCAGGCAAGAACTAGGTTTTTTGCGCTTAGGAGACTCATTCAATAACTGAAGGTTATTGAAACGAGTATTCAGTGCCTGGAAAGCTGCATCGGCCTTTTTAAATAGGCCAAGAACCTCCTTAAACTCAGTTTTCGTCTGCCACATGAACGATCTCATTTCGTTCTGAACCCCTCTGCAATTTTCACAGCAATAATGCAGACCGGAACCAGATCTAGCCAAAGCGTCTGATACTGCCGCGTTAAAACCGGCACATTTTGCGTGAGCCAGGTTGTTGCACAGCCAGCAGAGAACGCTCGGCTGATTGGCGGAAATGCCTTTTTTGCATTTTTTAATAGAACAGACCAATTCAAAATCCATAATTATTCTATTACAATTACGTACCTTTAAAACCACTTTAAAACCACTGTAATCACAAATAGATAAATGGCAAGAGTGAAAGACAGAGAGAGAGGTACACTCGACAGATAACGATAGAGCGATCGGAGTGTAACTCGAGAGCGAGAGTGCAGTTACGCGAATGCAAAGAGAAGAGGATTGGGAGGAGGGATAGAGAGCACAACAAGATAAGCAGATATTAAAAAGGTATTAAATAACCAAATATTGAATGCCTATTTATTGCCTGCACACGCGGAAGCGACACGGTTTTTTAAAAAGCAAAACGCTGAGGGATTCGCACGGAGTAAAATGTTAAATCTTCGCGGGCTTAATTTTCGCGGGAAATAAATTATTATTCGCAGAGAAAAAAACGCGTCCGTTCGCTTCGAAGAAAGTGAAAGTTTTTTGGTGGCATAGTTCTCTTTGGCTCTCGACAAAGTATGAATAAAATGGGTCTCTCTCCTTGTGACAATACCGCACCTATGGCATAGTTAGAAGCGTCCGTTGTTAAATGAAATTCCTTTTTTAAATCAGGATATTGCAAGATAACATCGTCTGATAAAATGGCGGTTTTAATTTTGGTAAAGGATCTGTGTTCATGTCAATAAGTTTTTTCCTGGACTCTTTTTTGGACACACGTACGTCTTCCCTTCTAACAAAAGAGACCTAAGGGGCTTGGCGATCAAAGCAAAATCTTTTTTAAACCTTTGGTAATATGCGGCTAGCCCAAGAAACGCCTGTAGATTTTTTATCGTTTTTGGTTGAAGATAATTGGCAATTGCCATGACCTTATTCGGGTCAGTTTCGATACCTTTTTCAGATATAACAAATCCGTGGAATTCAACTTGGTTTTTGTAAAGCTCGCATTTGTCCAATGTACATTTTATGTTGGCTTCTTGCTAAGTTTTAAATATGGTTCCTAGATTTATGGAATGAGATTTTAAATCTTTGCTGGAAATTATTATGTCGTCTACGTACGAGTAGATGAAACATATCTTAAATATATGTTCCCTTAGTATATCATCAAGTCCCCTTGACGTGTTTTTGAGACCGAAGGGAAGTCTTGAAAATTCATATTTTCCGTTAAGGAAGAAAGCAGTTTTCGGTATATCGGATGGTTTTAGAGGGATTGGGTTGAATCCACTCTTAAGGTCGAAGACAGAATATTTTGTTATTTTCTAATTGTGCCAGAATTTCATTTATCTTAGGAATCAGGTATTGATCTGCTATTCTTACTTTGTTAAGCTTTCGATAGTCGATGACCATTCTAAATTTCCTTTTTTCGGAGGCGTCATTTTCTTATTAATAGAATTTTTACCAAATTGGGTTTTTTTTGGTTGTTATTATTTCTGATTGGTTGCATACTCGTATGTAAGCTTCTCATTTGTTTTTGAAAAAAAAAATCGGGTAATTGATTAGTTGTTTTTCGAAACCTGTCTCCTGTGATTATGTTATGATTGGTCCGAAGTGTAATAACGTTTCCTGAATTACACTTTTCTACTTATATTTTGACTTTAAATGACTTTTATACCCGTGATGTATCTATGACTGCGTTTAATTCGCGTAGCCTATCGTAGCCCAATATTGCGTCAAAAGTCTTAAGTATTGGTAACAGGAAAAATGTTACGGTTAGGTCAGGTCTTCTGAATCTTGGATCTACTCTGTGTCTCAGCTACTCGGATACCAAAAGTTCTGCAAGAAAAATATACCATGAGAGCCGCACTTGCGACGATGCTCTCTCTCGGCGCGCGAATATTTTACTCCAAATTTTTTTTTAAAATGTACGAAGAGATAAAAAAACGAGTAAGAGTAACACTTGCACTGCTTTTTAGAAGTGCGGGACTTACTCGTACTTTTCGTTTAGAGTGGAAGTATGATCCGGATATGATTCGGATATTCCTACAAGCGCCGTTGTGTTTATCAGCTACGCAGGGCGCACTGAATGCGTAGGAGGGACTTGTTTTTGTCGCATCTGCTGTATTTGAGCAGGGGAGATGAGATGATATGAATAATTTAAAACAAGTAGAAACGCCGTAGTCGAGATTCCTCGACAACGAGATACCATGTACCTCTCTTGCCGTTGCCGTGGGAAGGGGTGGGTAAAATTTTAATTGGTCATATCTTTTATATTTATTGTCCGATCTGAACGTAACTTTGCATGCATGTGTTTGACGATCAGTAGACTTAGCAGACTCCAATTTTTGTCTCTAGCTTTTACCATTCTGGAGATATCGATTTTTTTCGAATACGAGGGCGGAAAGGGGCGTGGCAAAAATCTGAAAATTACATTATCTGCATAATAGTTAAACGGTCCTAATGCAAAAAGAAACAGGTCTCTAGATCTTATTTTGTCCAAGTTATCGAAGACAATACAGTTTTATGCAAATTACAAAGGCGGAAAGGGGTGTGGCAAAAATTTGAAATAAACTCGACCTGCGTACACATTTAACGGACCTAAAGCAAAAAGAATTACACCTCTAGCTCTTACCATCTCCGAGAACGACGTGTTCATACATACAGACGGACAGACGAACATGGCTAGATCGACTCGGCTGTTGATGCTGATCAAGAATATATATACTTTATAGGGTCGGAAACGCTTCCTTCTCCATGTTACATACTTTGCACAAACTTAATATACCATTTGTACCTTAAGGTATATGGTATAAACACACATAAATTAAGGATAATACTAACAAATTAATTTTTTATTTGCTAATTTATTAAAAACTAGTACAAAAAATGCTTAATACAAAAAATTAAAAAAATGAGTTCTCAGCTCAGAAAGATTTGTAATAAGAGTTTAAGAATAAAATATTATCTAATGACTAATGCTAGACGGTTTCGCTTTTTATACTGTCCGTCTGTGCGTCCGCCCGTCCGTCTCTATATGAACGCCTAGATTTTGGTAACTATAATAGATAGAGAAAAACTAATTGCACATTCTAATTCTAGAGATATCAATTCAGAAAAAGTTTATTTTAAAAATCGGCTAACTTCCTCCGCAGCCCCGCAAACCGCGAAATTCTGTGATATCCACACTTTTAGCTCTATAGGCACTAATTTTGGATAGTACATTGGTAGGGCAAATATCTATCTGTGTTCCGAAAATCAGCCGGTTACGCCCACTTTTGTTCGCGAAAATGTCAAAAATGGGTTGCGTTGAATGAAAAATTACAAGTTTCTCCATAGAAACACTTCTCATACACATACACACCTACAAAATAAATTACAAAAATTTGTTGCTCCCAAAAGTAGGTAGGTATTATATTGTGTCAAAAACCAGATGAAACTGAGAACCGGGTATTTATAGTCTAGACACTCGACTATAATAGTTCTTGTTAATTTTTCCGGTCATATAAAAATTATTTTCGGGTGCACTTTTTTATTAGAGCGGACTTTCCGGGTCCTCAATATATAACTGACAAATAAAACAGGTGCCAGCAAAGTCAGGTAATCAATTGTGATCATTGCGAATTTTCCAATGCATACAATATTGGTATAGACGCTTGTTAATGTTTCGGTAAAATTCTTTAACTATCAGATTTCCGTGTTGTATCATAGTTTTCAATTGATATTCTAGAGTACTCAAGTCACATTTATCGACAAAATGCAATGCTAGGCATCTAGCAATTGCTTTCCAGTTTAGGGGGATGTTGTGATCAAAATTTAAAAATATTTGGGGGTGCCTTTTTTGCTCGAGTAGGCTTCCAGTACTCGATCCACACCTCTTTTCCATGAACTAAATTCTGTGGGCTTTCCCGAAAATTCCCTCATGCACTTCACTATATCTGGTACCCGATCTAAGTCGCCAATATTTTCTGCATACCATGGATCTATAACTAAAATTCAATTCATTGATTCTCTGCTCAATACGTTCTTCGAACTGAGCTTCTGTTAACTAAAAACTCCTGTTGTCTGTTTTCTGTTCTTTGTGCCTTGCCTGTAGAAACAGCTGTGAAACAGTTTCTAAAATTGGTGGCTGTTATTATTTGCATTAAAAATTAATAATATAGGGCTTGTTATTTTATTAATTATTTAAAAAAAAATATTGAGTGTAATTATCAGGTTATTACCCTTCCACCACTGATTATTAGTATACTGCTTAAGAAAATTAAAAGTTGGATTCGCTTGTACTCGAAACAATTAATACTATCTTTTCCCTTTTTAGTAAATTTTTATTTTCTATTTTAGAAACTGCAAACACTAGTCGTTGTGAGAAAAATCTGCAGCGCGCTTGCATAGCGTTGTTGAGAGATATAGAATTTTTTATTCGTTTTTTTTTTATTAATTCTTGCTTTTTTACTTTCTACGTTTGACCAGTGTGACTGCTGGAAATTTGGTCAATTTTCAGGGATTTATAAAAAAAAACACTGCTGCTACGATTCCGATCGAATCAGTAGCTATAATCAAACGCCAAAATTATACCATGTACCTTAGGATACAAATGGTATATTCACTTTGTTCAAATTTATGTAACAAGCAGGAGGAGACATCTCCGACCCCACAAAGTTTGGATCAGCATCAACAGCCGAGTATAGCCATGTCCGTCTGTCTGTATGACCACATTGTTCATGGATATGGTAAGAGCTAGAGGTGTAATTCATTTTGCTTTTGGGGTGTTATTATAGCAGGCATAGCAAGTTTCGTAATTTGCATAAGACTGTATTTTTTTTTGACACGTTTGCCCATAACTTGCACAAGCTCTTATAGCTAGAGACCTATTTATTTTAGCATTATGTATGTTTAACAATTACGAATTCAATCCAAATCGTCGAAGTGAGTAGACGTGCCTCCAGAGCACTCCTGAAAAACGATACCGATAGAGACGGAAACTAGTATCCCCTGTGTGGGAAGCCTAACTGAACAAAGTGCATATAGTGTCGTGCATATGCCTCCACCAGATCCGTAGTTTTTCACCAAGTACTGTGAAAAAACATATGCAGTTCCAAAATAAATAAGTGCCACGCAATGAACTCATCGAGCAACGATAAAAAAAACGAACGTAGAAGCTCAGTGAACCAAAGAAACGGCTTCTACTCTTACTTTTCAACCCGCGATATCGAAATGGATAAAGTTGCGCTTAAGAGCAACGCGGTTCTACTAACCGCTGAAAGCCAAAGAGCACGGTCTTGCTCACCCGCTCTGCTCACTCCGACTCAGTGCTACAATTTCCGCAACCACATTGACAACCACTGCAATTTAAAATACCGCGACGTCAACGACCATAGCGAGTACAAAAACAACAACTTCTGCAAGTGCCAAAGCGGCCCCGGCCACACAGACCGGAATGGATCGCTACATTCAAATTAAGCGCAAGCTTAGCCCCCAGGGTAAGCCGGCAGGCAATACAACAAAAATTAACCGCGTACAGAAGCTCGACGAAGAACAAGGGAGATCCAGTAGCAACAGATTTGCCCTACTGCAGGAGGTTGAAGAAAACCAACCAGCACAAGACACCGCAAAAAAAAACGAAGGCCCCTGCAATATATATCAGAAGAAAAGCTCCAATGGCCTAGTCAACCAAATTGAGGCGTTGATCGGGAACCGTGACAACTTTTATGTTGTCCCGCTTATCAAAGGAAACATTCATGAAACAAAGGTGCAAACTAAGACTGAAGAGCACTTCCGAACCGTGTCAAAATTTCTGGACAATGCTAATAAAAAATATTACACATACCAGCTAAAAAGCAGCAAGGGCCTACAAGTGGTTATAAAGGGAATCGAACCCGATGTTACCGCCGCGGTAATAATAACCGCCCTTAAAGAAAAGGGCTTCGCCACTAAAAATGTTATTAACATTCTAAATAAAGACAAAAAGCCACAACCCCTCTTCAAGGTCGAGCTCAAGCCAGAAAGCAATCCGCTGAAGAAGAACAAAGTCCAAGCAATTTACAAGCTGCAATATCTTTTGCATCGGAGAATCACTGTTCAAGAGCCACATAAACGCAACGGTCCAGCACCAACGGCTTCTCCTATGCCGATGCTCTACGATCTGGAATGGAAAATCCATTTCAGCCTCACTCACAAAGCGCTCAAAAGGCCCCAGAACAGCCACATAGCAAAATGGAAACTATGATGCTTACCCTCCAACAAAGTATGATGGAGCTTATGTCATTCATGAAAACGACCATGTAAACACTTGTTCAAAATCAGAACATGGGAATACAGCTGCTCGTAGCACAACACACTAAATAATCAATGCAGACCCTACGAATATCAATGTGGTACGCCAATAGTGTCTCACGGCATAAACTAGAATTGTCACAGTTCTTGAACGAAAAGCATATTGACGTTATGGTACTGGTGGAAACGCATCTTACAAGCAAATTCAACTTTTAAATAAGAGGTTATACAATATACCGCACAGATCATGCGGATGGAAAAGCCTACGGCGGAACCGGAGTTCTAATCATAGAACGCATCAAACACAATTTTCACAAATGGTTTGCAACAAACTTCTTGCAGTCTACATCGATACAAATCCAATCAAGTAACGGAAGCCTTTCAATCGCTGCCGTTTACTGCCCTCCTCGCTTCTCTATCTCGAAAGGACAATTTATGGAATTCTACAACTCACTTGGCGATCGTTTCATAGGCGCAGGAGACTACAATGCCAAACATACGCACTGGGGATCACGTCTAGTGACTTCCAAAGGAAGGCAATTGTACAATGCAATTATAAATGTGAGAAATAAACTGGACTATATTTCCCCTGGAAGCCCCACATACTGGCCAACAGACCCACGCAAGCTCCCAGACCTTATTGACTTTGCGGTGACAAAAAACATACCTCGCAATTTAATAAGTGCTAGAACAGTCTCGGACTTATCATCAGACCACTCGCCTGTGCTCCTAACTCGCCTTCAAAGCCCAGAAATAACCGAACACCCCTTCAGTCTGACGTCGCTAAGAACGAACTGGTTAAATACAAGAAGTACGTGAGTGCCCAGATAGATCTCGCTCCGGAGCTTAACATGGAATCGGACATTGACTACACTACGAGCGCCCTGGAAGAAGTACTCGTGGCGGCAGCTAAAATCTCTACTCTTTAAGGAAAGGAAATAGACCGAAACAAATACGAGAAATCCAATCAGCAAATCGAACAGCTCGTGCGAGAAAAGAGGCGCACGCGTCGTGATTGGCAAAAAAACAGATCACCAGCCTCAAAGCAACGCCTCAAGAAAGCAACCCGATCACTCGACCAGGCCCTGCACCAACAGGAAGAAAATGCACAGCTGAGGTACATCCAGAATCTTTCGCCAACGAGCACAAAGTATCCTCTGTGGAAGGCCCACGAAAGTCTTAGCGCCCCAATTGAAACGACCACCCCGATAAGAAACTCTTCGGGATGCTGGGCTCGTAGCGACAAAGACAGAGCTGAAACATTCGCTACACATCTCCAAAGTGTCTTCCAACCAAACCCTGCCTCTAACTCATTCGTCCTGCCACTAATCCAGCCAGAAGCTACCCCTCTGCCAACTACCCCTCCTCTCCGGCCGAACGAAATTGAAAAAGTAATAAGAGGACTAAAACCAAAAAAGGCACCCGGCGGTGACCTACTGACGCCAAAGATGCTGATCGATCTTTCAAAATGCGCTATAGATGTCATCTGCAAACTATTTAATGGGATCATTAATCTCGGATATTTCCCAAAAAAGTGGAAGAAATCCATCATCATAATGATACCGAAGCCTGGAAAAGACCACACAATTCCGACATCGTATAGACCAATAAGCCTTCTATCTTGTTTGTCTAAATTGGAGCCGGTGATAGTTCTCAGGCCTCGCTAACGAGGCAGCTGCTATCATGCAGGAGCAGCTCGACCTGCTCTGTGACTGGCAGAGAAGATGGAACATCGGGGTGAACAATGAAAAATCCACGGCAACCACATGCTCCCTCCGCCCAGGAAATTGCCCTCCGGTCCGGCTCGACAGTTCCGTCATCCCGTACGAAGAAAACCCGAAGTACCTGGGCTTCACACTCGACAGGAGGCTTACTTGGAAGCCACACCTAGTCAAGAAAAGAAAGCAGTGTAACGAGAGACTCAATCAGTTCTACTGGTTGATGTGGAGAAAATCAAAGCTGAGAACATCTTCAAAACTCCTCATTTATAAATCTATCATACGGCCTATATGGACGTATGGAGTCCAACTGTGGGGCACTGCCAGCAAAACAAACGTAAAAATAATTCAGACGTTTGAGAATAGAGCCCTCCGCATTGCCACTGGGGCACATATCTTTCACGACAACGCCACCATCCACGAGGTCCTTGGCCTTCCATGGGTGAAGGATGTGATTCGTAGAAGTAGCAGCAGGTATATGCAGAGGCTGCACAACCACCCGAACGTATTGGCCACATCCCTCCTGGACAGCGGCGAGCACCCGAGAAGGTTATGCAGAACCCACCCTCTAGACCTACCTAGACTACCATAGATAATTGGAATTCTAAGTTAGGGAAATATTCCTAATATAAATAAGCCAAGTTAATTGTTAAATAATTTAATGGTTATCCAATATGGATAGTTTTAAATAAAAATTACCACTTCATTACCAAAAAAAAAAATACAGTGCGCACAATCAAAAATCCTGAGAACTATCACCGGGGCACCTTGGTATGTTCGCAACGAAAACATCCACCGGTATCTTGGCATCCTCGCAGTGAAAGACGAAATCCAGAAGCAAAAAGAGTCCTACAAAGCAAAGCTGACTTTGCACCCAAATTCCCTCGCCCGGGGATTGACTCGGGTTTCCAGCGGATCCCGCCTGCGACGCAACGACCTTCCAACCCGGAAATCGATTATTAGAGCCGTCTAACTCTGTACCAGTCAGTATGACTGTTAGTTAAGTTAGAAATTTAAGATTTTATATACCCCTTGTTAGTCTCTGAAAAAGAAGATCCAAGAAATAAAAGCAAAGTAAGAAAAAAAAAAAATACAAATGCATTATTCTTAGATATTGCAAGTGCCCTCCGTTGGATTCTTCAACTTCTTTTTCGGTTTTGAATCAGATAACCGCCTGCGCATTCTTCAGTTAGGAAAACGCCGCAGAACTTGGATATGCCGCAGGAAGCCTCCTTGCGAACACAAGCCAGCGGCATATCCAAATCCAACGGCGTTTTCCTTAATCCAGCGTAATCTTACTTATTTTGCTCCACAAAATAGCTATTTTAGGTTGGTTTAATATTAAATAAGAATCAATAAATCGTCGAATTACTACATAAGCTCAAAGGATTATCCGTTTGACCTCTCCTTGAAAGAAGAGTGTCACGCATAGACCATTGCGATCCTTAGCTATAGTATACACAACAAATTTACAACTACATCATACACACTAAGCATACACAAATAAATCACTCCAAACTACATTCTACATACTTTAACATTTTAATTTTTCGATTTTAAGATAACTGCAATTTTGTTGAAATGCAGATTGTTAAAACTATGGACACGTGTCAAAGTAAAAGGTATATGCATTTAACTGGTAACAATCAGCTGACTTTGGAGGGATGCCAAGTAACAAGTAGAAACGCTTTAGTCGACAACGAGATACCATGACGTCATCTGGCATGCCGGCGCCGTGGCAAGGGGTGAATAAAACTTGAATTGTCCATATCTTCTATATTTATTATCTGATCTAAACATATTGTAGGTATTGTTACAAGAATCATTCCGCGCATCGCAAACACAGTGCGTGTTGGTTCGGTCAATGCTTTATTCAAACTGCGCTTTGGGTACTTAAGAAGAAGAACATAAGGAAACGGGTTAACCAAAGAGAGCGCAAACTATTTGTCTCTGAGGTCCCTAAATAGAGTTGCCACCATGGTAGCAGAGCATGGCTGAGTTGCCACCACGTTGGTCATATTTAGTTTACATTTCAACAGGTATATGTTGAGGGATCAGCAGACTTAAAATGATAGTTGTTTAATTATTTACAATAAATTAATCAAATAAGAATGATTTATGTAAGTAATAGTAGAGTGTCTTGATTAGAAATATCAGAATCTGAGACTCCACTTGTTTTTTATAGCTTGGATATATATTGAAAATTGTAATATAAAATGCCTTATCTGTATGCGGCATACTTCTATGGAAAAATTTGGTGTAACTGACTGATTTGGGCAACACGAATAGATATGTATGTTAACTACCAAGTGTTTCTACAATAAAATAAGTAGGAAAGCTGTAGTCGAGATTTCTCGACAACGAGATACCATGTACCTCTTTTCTTTATTAACCATTTCTTTGTATTTTTTTTTATTTTTGTCAAATAATTTACATACATGCACTTCTGTATGTATTGTGCATACATACACACACTTCTTTATGTATGCACATGCGAACGAATTGAAGTGAAAGAAGAAACGGATGACGTCACCCCAGCATGTGTGGCATGCCGTTGCCTAGTGGGTTGCCTACTGGTCATATCTTCTATATTTATTGTCCGATGCGTACGTAATTTTGCACGTACGATTAGTAAACTTTAGCGGACTAAAAATGATGCCTCTAGCTTTTACCATTTCGAAGATATCGATTTTTTTGGAAATACGAGGGCGGAAAGGGGCGTGGCAAAAATCTAAGAATGACATTATCTGCGCAATAGTTATACAAACATATTGCAAAAAGAAATAGGTCTCTAACTCTGATTTTGTCCAAGTTATCGAAGATACAGTTTTATGCAAATTACGAAGGCGGAAAGGGGCGTGGCAAAAATTTGAAATAAACTTGCTATGCCAGCAACAATAACACACCAAAAGCAAAAAGAATTAGACCTCTAGCTCTTACCATCTCCGAGAACGAGGTGTTCATACATACAGACAGACAGACGGACATTTCACAAAGTTAATATACTCGTACCATTTGTACCTTAAGGTACATGGTATAATAAAGGATTTACGATGATAACCCACCGTCTATGTATCCTAAGTTCCACAGCGCCCAAACCCCTTGGAGAGCAAATTATGTGTTCTATTCAGCATTATTACAGCCAGAAGGTAATCATTTCAAACGTGTATCTTAACGGGATCTGGTAGAGAACGTAAATGGGTATATAGTACATGGAATTTTATCAAAACCAACAACATATTACCTTTATATTACCTAATAAAGTTATCAATTTACATATAAAATAAAATATGAATAAATACACTTACTAGAACAGTTTTACCTTTAAATATAGCTATTACATGATTTAAACTAAAACAACACCATAAACTATTATAACATGAAAACTCAGGACTTATTATTATGCATGTAATTTTTAATTTTTTATTGCAAAAAGTAAACAATTTTTTTTTGAATGATTAAACTATCGTTACATTAAAAAAGATATCAGTTTTCAGTCAAAGATTGGAATATAAATGTACAGATTAGGCGTTGATATCCATATGGGATTAAAAAAATATTTCTTGACAATTCACAGGATTGTCACAGATTTCGGTTAAAGATTATCTTAAAAATGTACCAAACTATATTTATTGAACATTAGTTGGGATTATACGATTTGATTCATTTTTATGTGTTTCGGATCATTATTAGTTTACTTTTAATTAAATCTTCTAAATAATACATTATCAATCTTGTATATTGTATGTATATTGTATATGTGTAGTATTATGAAAATTTCATACGAGTAAAATTATTTTTTTTTTTAAGTGTGTAGATAATATTCGTCTTCGTATACTATAATATTTAGCTAAAAGGTTATTAAAAGTGTGTTGCAAATATACATACTTCTTAATAATATACACATCTTAAAATTATTAATATTAGAAACATTATAATTTGAAAATATATTTCAAATAAAATGATTATACTTTTATATTCGTGTTATATTTATTGTACCATTTAATGAATCTCTTCTCAATAGCAGCTTCGTATCATTTTCAATTTCAATCGGTGATATTCCTGCACTACGATCATTTAAATAAGGTTCCTCTTCCACAATTTTTTCAAGAAGCACATCACCGGAAGAGCTTAAGCCTAAATTATACAATAGATCTTTGATTTTTTTTTTGTATATTCTTTCAAACTTTTATTTACTTACAAGTTCGTCCAATCTGAGGACCATTTGATATATTTTCAGTAGTACAACAATCAACAACAGAAACATCTGTAGGCGAGTTATTTCTGACGTTTTTTTGTAAGGCAACCGCCTTTCGCGCGTGCCGTGTAGTTAATACACCCGTTTCAATATCTCTTTCAAGACGATGCCCTTAATGATAAGATTAGTATCAGAAATAATTAGGTAAATAATAATTAAAAAATTACCAGATCTGGATCGTGTTAACTGTCTCTGAACATAGTCTTCAAGATCTTCTTCCTCTTTTCGACTAATAAGACAGTTTAATATTAATAAAAATAGACCCAAGCCGAGAGAAAATAAACCAGTACATGTGACTTCATTCCACCACGCAGCGCTGGATTCTTAAAATAAAACAGATCTATATTGCAATGTTGCAAATGTTTGTTCACGTTCTTACTAAATACGTTCCAAGACATAGTTTCATCAGGAATTATTCCGGCGCCGAATAGGAAAACTCCAAAAACCATAAATACAATACCAATATGTAGCATTCCAATACTAGTGACCACCTGTTGTAAATAAATAATATAAATTAGTTCTTTACTGCGAACGATTTTCGATCTATCGTCGACAATAGAAACAAGTAAAAAAGATTTTAGTCGAATGCTTAGACTATAGACTAAATTGGAAAAATATTGATATGGATCGTACCGAAAAAGGACGGTGCCTCAGGAAATAAAAAATTCAGATTGGTTGTCGATTTTCGATTTATTAACGAAATAACCGTTAACGACAAATATTCAATGCCTGTTATAGAGGAAATAGGAAAGTGTCAGTATTTCACAACAATTGATTTAGCCTAAAGTTTTCAATAAAATTCAAATGGAGGAGAACTCAATATTAAAAATTGCCACCTAACATGGCAATTATGAATATGCCATTCGGGTTGAAAAATGGGCCTGCAACATTTCAACGTTGCATGGATAACCTTTTGGAAAGCCTCATAATTAAAGATTGTCCGGTTTATCTTGATGACATCATATTATCCACTTCAATGGAAGAGCATGTCTTATCGCTAAAAAAGGTGTTTTCGGAATTAAAGAAAGGCAATCTATAACTTCCATTGGATAAATGTGAATTCCTAAAAAGGGAAACTGAATTCCTGTTGTATTATTACCACGAAGGTATTAAGCCAACCCCTAACAAAATCCAAGCAATTACGAAATCCCTAAAACACCTTAAGAAATAAAATCATTTATTGAGCTATGCGGATTTTGTAGGTAGTTCCTTCTTTTTATACCATGTACCTTAAGGTACAAATGGTATATTAACTTTGTGCAAATGTATGTAACAGCCAGAAGGAGACATCTCCGATCCCATAAAGTATATATATTCTTGATCAGCATCAACAGCCGAGTCGATATAGCCATGTCCGTCTGTCC